>JAQPPZ010009997.1:0-22939 GCA_028583015.1 Wollemia nobilis
GCCTTGTCCGCCTTCATGCACCATGAAAATGAGACATGTCACGAAATCACGATGTTTAATGCCCGTAACCTTGTATACCTTCATGCATTGCAAAAATAAGACATGTCACGAAATCACAACATTCTCTATCAACGAGCCGCGCAAATGCAACCTATCGTGAAATCGTGATGCTTTTTTGTTTTGGGCTATCTCGCTACAACTTGTCGTGAAATCACGACGTTTTTCTATTTCGGGCCGCGAGGATGCAACCTATCGCAAAATCGTGATGCGTTTTCTCTTTTGTTGGGTTTTATTGCCTTCTATCGTGAAATCGCAACAATTTTTTGTTTTGTACCATCTCGCTTCTTGGAGCCATGAAAACAATTTTTTGTTTTGTTTTCCTCTATGTTCATTTTGGCTGCTTTCTATCGTGAAATCATGACGCTTTTCATCTTCATACCCCTTGGCTACTTTCTGTCATGAAATCGTGACATCTTTTCATTTGGCATGTCTTGCTGCTTCAGGTCGCGAAAATGCGACATGTCGCGATATCGTGACAACTTTTCATTTTCGGCCGTGATGGAGCAACATGTCGCGATATCGCGACAACTTTTCATTTTTGGTCATGACGGAGCAACATGTCACGATATCATGACAACTTTTCATTTTCAACCACGATGGAGCAACATGTCGCGATATCATGACAACTTTTCATTTCTGGTCGCGACGGAGCAACATGTCGCGATATCGCGACAACTTTTCATTTTCGATCGCGATGGAGTGACATGTCGCGATATTGTGACACTTTTTCTCTTTTGTGAAATTTTTGCTTTTTCCTTGATTTTTTAGCATCTAGGTCACTGAGATCTTCTTTGAAAGCATGCAAAAAGGTGGGTCCCCAATTTTGGGGTGTGTTGTGGATCAGCCACAATAGGAAGCCTATTTTATAGGCAATCGGAGGAGTTGGCCACAACCCCCTATGGGGAATATGCCAGCAAGAATGCCATCATACGAGGGAGGACCATACATGCCACAATGCCAGCATCAACCACCTAACATGGGGTGGTGGGGACCATCTTCTTGGTCCAACACACCCCAAGGAGCAACATTTATGAACCAGCAACCTTGGAAGCCATATCAATATCTTGGGCAGTAGTGGAGAGGCCATGCTCCATGAAATATGGCTCCATAGAACATAGTGTCATCTCACACCCATCAAAACTTACTGGTATTTCCTATAGTGAGATCTGCACAGCTACCCGTACAACTGATGACAAATCCAAATAACAGAGTAAATCAGCTAACATACAATGTAGAAGGTGAGATGTATCTGATGTATCATATTAGTTGCAATCCTATTTATCTTAGATTAGGTAGATAGCTAGGAGTAGAGACACCTCCGCTCATAGAAGAGGAGTCAGATGTAGAAGAAACACCTCTTATAGAAGAGGTGGAAGAAGAAGTGGATGAGAGAACAAAGGATCCATTTCCTAATCAAATGTAAGAACAGAGGAAACTAACGCATCTAGAGTTTGATATTATTTCTAACTTGAAAAATATCATAGTGACAATTCCACTCTTTCAAGCTATCCGAGACGTCCTGATATATTCTAAAGTGATATAGGAGATGTGCCTAAGAAAGTTAAGACGGAGAGTAACCCAAACTATCAATGTTGTGGTTAAGTTGGAAAATTTAATGATGGGCAAGACATGTCATCCTAAGTATGTAGACCTAGGCAATCCAATGTTGATTTATAAAAATTGTGGGACATTCCTTGACCAATACATTGGTCAATATCGAGGCAGCCATCAACGTAATTCCTTAGGAGACCATGCAGAGGCTAAAAATCATAGACCTAAGACACACCTCGACTAAGCTACAGATGGTCGATCGATCAACCGTAGCACTAGAAGGAATGCTTGAAGATATCATAGTGATGGTTGATGTGTGGGAATATCCAGCCGACTTCCTAGTTTTGTAGTCTAAAAATAGGATGGGTGGCTACCCACTTATCTTGGGAAGACCGTGGCTAGAAACATCTAATGCTTACATCAGCTAACACGATTTTCTGATGAACATATCCAATGGAATAAACATAAAATGGTTGACCATTTCACCCCTCACATAGTCTGTTGATTCGTCGAGAGAGTCTGCATTGTCCAAGTATGGAGATGATGAGCTATCCATAATCCAACCAATGATGGCATTAGAAAAATTGGTGGAGGAAGAAGATGAGGATGGCACTATCATAGAATTCCTCCAAGGAGAGTCCTCAATCACCATGCCTAAGTCACCGTTATCTAGCGCCCAATACCACCACGTTCAGCAGATAAACGTTGGGTTAGGAAAGATGTTGAATATCAATAGTGGGTTGACCCCCACACAACTAATGAAAGTAGAACTCCTAGTTAAACACCAATGGGCATTTGCATGGGATTACTCAAATATGAAAGGTATCAGCTCAAAAATATGTACACATCTAATATACCTCAAAGAGCAAGTGATTCCAAGTAGGTAGCCACAAAGAAGGATGAATCCGACAATGAAAGACATTGTCAAAGCAGAATTGCAAAAACTCTTATCTATCGAATTCATCTATCCATTTTGATAGTGAGTGGGTATCACCACTTGTGGTGGTCCCCAAAGAGAATGAGAAGTGGTAGATTTATGTGGACTATAGGGCATTGAAAAAATTGACCAAAAAGGATCACTTCCCACTCCCATTCATCGATCAAGTCTTGGATGCACTTTTGGGGTGAAAGTACTTCTCCTTCCTAGATAGATTCAGTGGATACAACTAGATCTAGATAGGATAAGAAGATCAAGATAAAATGATGTTCACCTGCCTTTGGGGAATGTTTACTTATCAGGTATCACCTTTCAGGTTATACAACGCACCTGCCACCTTCCAAATGGTAGTGATTAGCATATTCTCAAACATGATAGGAGATGCAGTTGAAGTGTACATGGATGAATTCACCATTTATAGAGAAACCTTTGATGAAGCAATGACAAACTTGGAAAGAGTGCTCGAAAGAAGTGAGGAAAATAATTTGTCCCTTAGTAATGAAAATGCTTTATGATGATGCAAGAGGGCATCGTATTGGGACACCATCTCTCCACAGAAGGAATAAAGGTGGATAAAATAAAAATTAAGGTCATCAAGGACCTACCTAGCCCCAGAATGCAGTGAGAGGTAAGAAGTTTTCTTGGATCTAATGGGTATTACCGATAATTTATCGTCGACTTTAGTAAAATTGCAAGACCACTACACACTTTATTGTCTAAAGACATGGAGTTCAACTAGATGGAAGACTACGAAAGAGCATTTTAGTCACTCAAGGAAAAGCTGATATATGCACCTGTTCTAATGGGACCATATTGGACGATACCCTTCCATATCTATTGTTATGCATCCAACAATCTAATTAGAGCAGTCCTTGGGTAGAAGGATGGCGAAGAATTTTATGCCATCTACTACATCAGCAAAAAATTGACAGGGGTTGAGCTCAACTATACAATGACAGAGAAAGAGTTCCTTGTAGTTGTGCATGCCATGAATAAATTCTGCCATTATATCATTGGGTATCAGGTTTTTATCCATACATACTACGCAACTATCAGGTATTTAATGAGAAAACCGACTATTGGTGGAAGAGTTATAATATGGCTTCTACTATTGTAGGAGTTTGACATAACAATAGTTGAAAAACAAAGCAAGGACAACGTCATAGCATATTTTTTGTCAAAATTGAAACCAGCAGATCATGCGACAATGGAAGACCAGTTTTCGGATGAATATTTGTTCACCATCAATGAGCAAACACCATGGTACATAGATATAGCCAATTACTTAGCCATTAGAATAACCTTGCATGCTCTCTCCTCATGAGAAAAGTAAGTGGTAGTAGAGAAAAGTGCCTCCTTTCTATGGCTTGACGACCTCCTATTTAAAATAGGACGTGATCATATTATAAGGAGATGCGTAGCAGAGTAGGAGTTCTAAGAAATACTCAAAGCTTACCACGATGAACCATGCGAGGGACACTTTGTGGGGAAGAAGAACACCTATAAAATCCTACAAGATAGGTATTTTTGGCCCACTCTATTCAAATATGAGTCTACCTATGCTAGAAAGTGTGATGAGTGCCAAAGAATGGGTAGAGCAACCCATCGAGATGAGATGCCCCTTCAACCACAAGTGCATATAGAGCCCTTCGATAAGTGGGACATGGATTTTGTGGGTCCAATTAATCCACATTTGATAGGACAAATATTTATTTTAGTCTGTACAAACTACGTCACCAAGTGGGTGGAAGTCCAAGCATTAAGGAATTCAAAGGAAAGAACAATAGCCAATTTATTATTTACTCATATTTTTACATGATTCGAGGTCCCCATAGAGATAACAACAGACCATGGGCCTCAATTTACCTCCAAGTTGATCAAGGAATTGATGAAGCAATATAGAATTCAGCACAATAAGACTACACCCTACCACCCATAGGCAAACAGGCAAGTAGAGGTGATGAATAGAGATATAGAGAACATCCTAACAAAAACTATGCAAAAACATAGAAAATATTGGGCTACATGGCTTCCGAAGGTAGTATGGGCGTATAACACCATGTGGAATTCGAGCTTGAGATTAAGACATTAAATTTGAGATTAAGACATTGAGAACTGCTTTAGAATTAAATTTGAGCTTGGAAGAAGCTCAAAGAGAGAGGGTTCAGTCGCTAAACCAGTTGGAAAAAATCTGAATGGATGCTCTACAAATAATAGAGATCATACAAAAATAAAGAAAAAAATGGCATGATCGACACATCAAGCTGAAGTAGTTCCAAGAGGGAGAATGGGTGTTGTTGTATGATTCTAGGTTCTAGGAACAAAAGGGAAAATTAATGCAGAGGTGGATGGGACCATATGAGGTGGTAGAGCTCATCAAGAATGGTGTTGTGCATGTTAGGACCATTGACGATAGCAATGTTGTATTGATAGTGAATGGCCATCGACTACGACCCTACAACACGTCCAAAAATTTACTGGTGGAGTCCAGAGAAGGCATAGGGGAGACCCCATCCTTGTAAATCTAGACCAAACTCTTAGCAAGTAAAATGGTGGACATGGAGGTGTACACCAAAATTAGTTATTTTAGGTTTGTTTTATTTCTTACGATGTGTTTTGCAGGGATGACACCTGCATGCAAGATGCAAAAATCCTAGTAGAGGGCCTACTAGGCATGAAATACATCTAAATGCCTATAGTTTTCTTTTATTTTTATTTAATTTTATAGGTGAAGGACCTGATAGCTTGAAAAATAGGTATCTGGGAAACCATGCCTGAACTGACTCAGCATCCCAACACCTACGTATGTATTTTAGAAGTAACATCTATCCAATCTTGGGTGAAGGCAACAAAATCTTCTCTAGGGGAAAATCACATGCCAAGACTAGCAGGAGGATGTTGCGGCAGCATGAAGAAAGTTTGAGGAGGCTTGATCACCCTTGCCCAGACGATCATGATGTGTTGCTAAGAAAAATATCTTGCAGAAAGCCTTCATCTTCAAATCAGACTCTCCATAGAAGGAACGACGCCTTCCTCTTTGAAGAAGGCACCTAAAAAGGGTGGACGTTTCTACCGTGAAGAAGGTATCAAGCTGGAGGCAAGGCACCTTCCTTATAAAGAAGGTGCCCAACAAAAATAAGGTGCCTTCCTTATAAAGAAGGCACCCCATAGAAATAAGGCACCTTCCTTATAGAGAAGGCACCCCACAAAAATAAGGTACCTTCCTTATAAAGAAGGTGCCCCATAGAAATAAGGCGCCTTCCTTATAGAGAAGGCACCCAACTAAAATAAGGCACCTTCCTTATAAAGAAGGCACCCAAAGGAGAGTCCTAAAAAAAATAAAGAATTTAGAAGGTGCCTTTCGCATCATGAAGGCGCCATGAAAACAAAAATGATGATGATCAAGGCGCCTTCCATTCCAGGAAGGTGCATCCATTCAAAAGCGCCTTTCACAGTGGGAAGGCGCCATTCTTCAAAAGCACCTTATATAGTAGGAAGGCACCATTCTTCAAAAGCACCTTATACAGTGGGAAGGCGCCATTCTTTAGAATTTCCTTCCACCTAGAGAAGACACCATTCATTTAAAGTGCCTTCCACATCGGGAAAGCACCAAAAAAATCACCTTTCACGTACAACCAGTGCTTTGCTTTCATGTGTGCCTCAATTCAAATGAGATCAACACACGATTGGGCAGCACCAGATTACCACCAGACCCCACGTGATGAAAAATCCATCCCAACCAAAAATATTGTAGAGTTATAGGGCAAGATTCTTGTGCATGCCTCAAAGATGATAGACAAATGGTTTTCAAGCCAATCAAAGGTCTATCTTTGGCATCGAACCTCAAACAACATAACAATGAAGTTCAACATAATTTGCACATGTGAAATACCCATCCTCCATGGCACAGATCAATGAATCACTATTTTTCGTGATGCATGAAGCATCCAATCAGGTATGCACATAATTTTAATTAAATTTTTATATAATCATTTATGAACTATGCAGTACCAAAAAATAGTGCCACCATAAAAATCATGCACCCCCCATGGCTGAAACATCGTGCCAACGTTATGGCTTGAGAGGCATACCTTGCCAACCCCAAAATTGAATGCTAGGGTTAGGCGCCTTCCTTATAAGAATGTGCCTTCCTGAGAGAGTAAGGTAGGAAAAAAGAGGAGCGGTTAGGGAAGGCACCATGGGAGGGCGATTAAAGAATCATGATGTCAATAAGAATGAGTCGAGTGACATGGAGAAGATCAAGGGGACAGTCAGGACTCAGTTTGAAGCTAAGGGATGGCTTGATTACTGTACCCTAGTCTATCAAAACTAGGATACGAAGGTAGCCAAAAAATTCATTGCCTCCTTGAGATGCGACGCAACTCAAGTGCATGGAAGGGATATTCCGATCACCCTGGAATACATCTCCTAGGTGATCACCTTGCCTCTTACAGGTGAGTGCACATACAAAGGTGGCATGTTGAAATAGTGCATCGAATTATTGCTGCTAGGAGAAAATGTACAGGTAGAAAAGGAAGGGCTGCCAAAAATCAGACTTCCTATGAACCTACAAAAGATGTTCAAGCAAATTGCTTGATTTTTCACATGCATAGGGAAATATTCCCACTTGCACATTAATCATGTGCAGTTTTTAAATCACCTGGTGCATGGAAGGAAGATGAACATGCCCTTCTACCTAGAAAATGCCTTGAAGGAGGAAGCAACTCGATACCATAGGGGTGCACCTTCCGCCTTGGCCCACCATGGGTTGATCATAGTGCTAGTTTGCCATAAAGAAGCACAAAGGGAAGATTCCAATGTAGATGCAGACAACAGCAGCTGGCTGCCCCAACACCACAAATCTATGTAGAAAAAGAAATACCGCACCTCTCGATGTCGGTCCATAGAAGAAGTAGTCACAGGTCGCAGGTATAACCAGATCCACTAGAAAATGGTGATGATGAAGAAATATGAAGAGCTACCTATAGTTTTGATGCCATGAGGGAGTGACATATGTTAGGCATTGGGGGATGATGAGCCTCAAAATTGCTCATATTTTGTATGGGTTTCATCGATTATTATGTGGTAATATAATAGGAACTATGTACTTTTATGAATGATTATATAATTAATTAATAGAATTGTATGCATTATCTAATTTGTGTGTTTTAGTGTGTTTTTGTGGAAATGTAGTTGATTTTGACAGATTTGGATCCGTCGAGGTCTTTCATGGACCTGGCACTCTATTTATTTTGGGATCAAGGCATGGTGAGTAGGCACCTTCCTCTTCAAGGAAGGTGCCAACAAAAGGTAGGTGCCTTCCTCTTCAAGGAAGGCACCAACAGAAGGTAGGCACATTCCATATAAAGAAGGTGCCCGACATACTTAGGCACCTTCCGCATAAGGAAGGAGTCCCATACAAGGCAAAGCACCTTTCGTATAAAGAAGGCACCCACATCAGTAGGTGCCTTCTGTAGGAAGAAGACACTCAAAATTAGTATGCGCCTTTTGCATACAAAAGGTGCCTATCAAAAGCATGTGAGGAAGGCACCTTCCTCATAAGAGAAGGTGCCTCCATTCTTCACCAGTTGACCAAGTAAAGCAACATGGGCAGAGTTGACCGGTGTCGTTCCAGTTCCACATCATGCAAGATAATTTTAGGAGTTGCACCAACGGATGAGAATGTCTTACCTATGCCAGGTGAAGCATGCACCAATCAGTGAATGCGCTACTATTAGGAACAATGCCTATTTTAGCAGATGTCGATTACATTTACCATACTGTACCATTTTAGTCTGGACTAAAATACTATTGTAACTTCTTTGTAACAGAAGATCTGTGTGTGTGCTATATAAACACACACAGACCTCTCTCATCCAGAATCCAGATTGAGAATACATTTGTCATTTTTAGGAGGTAGAAGCGTTGTAATAATTCTTTTCAAATATAATAAATCTTGAAAGTTCCTAACTACGTGTTCAGCTGGAAGGGAGCTGCTGGAGCCTGGGCCCACTCCAAGCTAGTATTCCTTCCCTTTTTTATTTATGCTTTCCTAGATTAGTTTCTTGCTTTCATAGGTTTATTTTTTGCACTGTTATTTTCATTTTCATAGTAGGTTTACTTTTATTATGCATGTATGAATATTTACATTCTCAGGATTTAATTATTCATACGTAAATTATTATGGTGTGGATGAATGATTGACAATCCTTTAAACCCCCCAATAGTAGAATTAGATGGACTCATCTCAAAGTGGGTATTGTAAGTGATCTTGTTTGAGATACTTCTAAAGTTTATGAAGATCCCTAGGTTGACAATTTAAATGATCGAGCAATGAAAAAATAGGAGCAAAATTCACCTGTGTTTGGCCTGCAACACATGTATCTATCTACCTTTGTCTAGGGTGGCCAGTCCATGTAGGGTCACCACTGTATCTACTCGAGGTGAAGCTATGCAAAGTGACCAATGTAGTGATCTAGGTCTCCTACATGAGACCTACTCTTGAAGCCCTCCTACTCCTAGGACCAGTAGGTTGCGTAGCACTATCACTCAGTAGGAATGTCAATGATATCCAAGGGAAAATCCATAGGGCACTCTATCAAAATATGTTGTTAGCCCTAAATCTATAGAAGGATATTGTAGTCGATGCCCACTCTGCTGCAGTGGGTCATATGATACAACTCATGGTAGATCTATGCCAAAAGAGTGCTCCTCCATGCCAGAATGAGAGGCCACTTGGTCGAACTCACCATAACCTTCCTAGTCCTAGCCAGGAGGTTCTAGCGAAACCTTACACTTGATGAGTTTAGAATGACTCTCTAGATGATCAGGTGCATGAATACTTTCCTCCCTCTAGGAAAAGAAGCCAGCTTGGAACCACTCTTGAACGTGGATGCCTTCATGGTCGATGCGGCCCTGGGCCTCAACACTCTGTCTATCGAAGATGGCCTCAAAAATAGCCTTCCTCGGTATGGTAGGAGAAGACCTGATGGCCTCACCATCAATAGGTAGGTAGAAGATATGGTCGACGTCCTCCAAAGTAATAGTCATTTCACCCATCGACAAGTGAAATGTGTTGGTCCATGCATCCCAACAATAGACCAAGGTAGTCAAGTATGACTAGTCAATGTGGATGGTGGGGAGGTCTAAGACATACCTAAAACCCATGGTAGCAAACCAACCCTGATCCACATTAGTGAGAGTGTAGCTAAGGTTTCGAAGGATATTAGCCCCCCTCACTCTGTTAGTCAAGGCCTGAGTGAGAGTAATAAAGTAAATATAAAAAACAATTAAAAATAACTAAAAAACGATAAAAAATCATAAAATCTCATAAAAAATGGAAAAACATGCAAAACAATGGTAAAAAATTTCAAGAAAATAAGAAGAGTACTTCACAACTGCATAAAATGACATTAATTGTCCCAAAAATCCAAACAAATTAAAAAATTTGGAATTTTTTTCTAAAAATTGCGCATCGTGGGTCCGAACCGAGGTTTTTGTATCGGTCAAAAATATGATCGTTGGGATTTAAATCTTGCCGTGGCTGATAGTCATGGCTCCCAATCTACCAATTTGGGACTACGATTGCCACCTATGGCTAAGGAGCGAAACCCTTTTTGGGGCCCTATCCTTCTCGAGTAAACCTAAAATTAGACCCACCCCCTAAACTAACATATGCTAAACCTAACTAGCTTGAGGTTTGTTATCGTCAATTTATTGTGGTTTGTTTACCCATTACTTAGTGTGGTTAATTTTAATCTGGTAATTTACAAGCATGGTCTCAGTTTATGTGTTACCTTGGAGGCATCGACTCTCTCGCTGGTCAAAGCTTTTGACTGGTCCACCATCGATGTGAAATATAGGTAAGCATGTTAAGTTTTCAGTAGCATCCTAGGTCAAATTTTACTTTTTACCTCTCAGAACACTCATTTTCACTATCCACGTCAGGTAAAAATAATTTTTTTTAAAAATTCAAAGCTTTATATACCTTTTTGAATTTGGGTCGGCTCGTGGCTGATATCTGTGATCCTTGAATTAAGGTTTTGTGCCTGCCGGTCATAGCTATGGTTAAGGAATTTGCCCACTTCTAAAATACATGGTTAGTAAACTAAATTAAATGAATTGAATGCCCATCATGGAGAGCTATCAAATGGTAAAATAAAAATACCCACCAAACTAGATATTGTAAAAAAATATGAAATAACAAAAAAATTAGATAACATTAAATCCAAATGTGCCTCGTATTTCATCATTTACCCTATGCACTTGGTGGTTGTAGCAACTCGTGATCCATGCAATATGAAAATATGAGTAAATAACCATAAGAACATTTGGGGTTATTAATCATTGTAGAATTGCTATGCTTCATTTCAATTCCTAAGAAGGCCTAGGTGGCTGGATTGCTCCAGGGGAATGAAATAGTCATGTCAATTCTCTTATTATACTTTCAGCAGATCATCAATAAAATGATTCAACATATGCATAATCATAATTTTAATCATTTCAATTCCCTAAGAAAGCCTTCATGGCTAGACCGCTCCATGGGATAGGAATAGAAAATTATCATGAACAGTTGCAATCATAGTTGATTAAGCCTTGCCAAGAATTCAAATGCTAAATCTAAATTTGTCCAAGATCACTCATAGTGGTCAAGCAACCTCGTTGCTTCATTTCATCATCATTACCCTCATCGAATCGTCACTTGAGGGGGTAGTCATAATATCAAATCTTAATAAAAATCAATAGAAGATCCCTTGATCTTGTCAAAATTATGTTCATCTTACGAATCATTACCAACGACTATCATAAGATTACCCTTATGCTAGGTAAAATAGCATACATGAAAGTTTGTTTGTAGCTCTCCTCCTTTTGGTTATATAGGCCTAAATCCTATTGTAGCACCAAAGCTACTCAAATTCCTGATGACAAGTATAAAACCTTTCAAATTTAAGCCTTCTAGTTGGAAGCAATGATTCTAGGATGCACATCCTTTTTCTAGACATGAAGCATCTAATGTTGATCAGATCAATGATCATCATTCAACCTATGACATCATTTTAGGAGGTCTATTTTTCTCTACATTATTTAAAATCACAACGCATCTCAAAAGGGGCGTCTGTAGACACCTAAAATGTGTTATGTTGAGGTGACTAGTCATATGGGACATGCTAGAAGACTAGTTGGAAGAACTTTGGATAGAATCCAAGGTATAGTAGTGATTTTCACCACTTATTTGGGAACATTTGCCTAGTTAGTGCTCATCATTGCTGACACCCGCAGTGAGCAAAGCTAGCTATGTCTATCACCAGTGATTAGGACTTAGTGTCACTTAGCCTTTGACCAATTCAAATTTTGTTCCAACGGTCATTTGGCTATGGATTGGAGTGGTTTGAGAGACAAAGGATCCAGAACATTCCATACAACAAAATCAAATACCCAATATTGTTTTTAGCTTCCTCATGAAGCTATCCCTAGCCCTGGACAAATTCTATGAAACCCCTACTCAAATTGGGAAAATATATAGACAATTCTTGAGTTGAAACACAGTGAGTTGAAAATGATCATAAGGATAATGGTCAAGAAAGGTATGAGGAACCAAGGCATGAACAAAGGGATTTTCAAGGACATTATTTTTCTTGTAATGGATTTGGACACAGGGCTATACACTGCAGGATCCATGGATCAAAGAAGTTTGATTTTGTTAGAATAAACTTCAAAGGAAGAAGGTATGGTTTTCAGGGACATTGCTTCTCATGTAACAGGATTGGTCATAGAGCTTCTCAGTGCAAAGGAAATGAGAAATATGGTTTTGGATTTAGAGCTTCACAATTCAAAAGTCATGGTCATAATGGTCATGAAAACAAGGCTTCACAATACAAGGTTCAGGAAAGGAATGGATATGAAAATTATTTTAATAATGAATTTAGGACACAAGCACCATCCAAAGGCTACAATATCAAGTGTTTTAATTGCAATAACTTTGGGCATGTTGCAAAATTTTGTAGGACTCAATTCCAAACAGGTTCAAGGCAAGAAGGTCAAAGAGGTTCAAGGTAAGAAGGTCAAATGGGTTCTAGACAAGAAGATCAAGTAATTCATCAAGATAAGGATATCAAAAAAACATGGAAGGAAGTTGATAGAGGAAAGAAAGAATGTGATATGGGAGTAAAAGTACTCCCACCTCAAAATTAATCACCTCAACAGAGAAGGTGGTGATGGTGCTAAGTTTAAGAGTCATATCTTTTAGCCCCATAGGTGTCCCTTTTGCCATTGATGTCAAAGGGGGAGAGATTTGAGTAAGGGGGAGATCATTGAGTTAGGGGTAGCAACATCCAAAGAGATTATTGATTTAGGGGAGCAGCCTCCATAGAGATCATTGAGTCAAGGGGAGTAGCTTTGATTCTCAAAGATGGTTTTTACAGTGATTGTGGTTTTTGCTGTAGAGGTGTTGCCATCAATGACAAAGGGGATATTGTTGGTAATTTGAGTTATTTTATGTTGTAATTGATGTCACATGAATCATTGATGTCATATGGATCACATTGAGTTTTTATGGGCAAATGATATCTTGGAAAACATGGATAAAATCAATATTTTTGTGAAAACCAAGGTAGGAAAAATAAAAGGTTTTATTTAAAACCATGGATGGTAGATTTGAAATGGGTTTTTCTTAAAACCCAGGTTGGCATTTCATTTTGTTAAAAAAAGTACCCCGGTAATGGAGATATTTAATTTTAAACATTTAGTTTAAATTTTAATTATTTAAAATTTAAATTTAAATTTTAAAATTAAAATTAATGTTAGCGTCGACATCTAAAGAAAGAGGGGACATCAATAATGCACCGACGTCATCGAAAATGAGGAGAAGAATATATAAATGGGAATCCTAAGGTTCATTTGAAATCAATCCTTGCTCGTGTTAATCGTTGCCTAAGCATCCAAAGAGAGCTCATGTTAATCATTGGCTAGCATCCGAAGAGAGCTCATGTTAATCGTTGGCTAAGCATCCAAAGAGAGCTCATGTTAATCATTGGCTAAGCATACGAAGAGAGCTCGTGTGAAAATAATTTTGAAAAGGGAGACAATGAATAAATCCAAGGGTGGTCAAAAGCCCAAGACATTGTGGGCAGAGTGGTGCATTGGCAGTTGGCTTATTGTTAAGGTGTGTGGTAGCGCTTTACGTCAAGGTTTGAATCTCCTTGATTGCATTCGAAGACATTGGAAGGAAATAAATCGAAGTGCTTTTGGTTTATGTGGAAGGGAGGAAGGACTTAATGCACGTCATTTCATTTCCTTTCAAATGAGCAACTAGTTCATGTGGCAACCCTCATCACGACTAAGGTGCTCGCGGTGTATGCAAGTTGGGGGTTCGAATCTCTTTGAGGAGGTAATTACGTTTTGCTCTAATTAATTTCGTTGATGCCCTAGGATAGGAGTTATAAGGTGGTTAAGGAATAATTAAAGTTTTTAATTAAACTTTATTTTTTTAAGGACTGTGATTATTATTTCAAAGGTGGATGAGTTTTTGATTTAATTTGATATTCATGAAATTGAAAAATTAAGATTTAGTAGAAATAAGGAGTTAAAAAATATTTTTGAGAGCCTTGTTGATTATTATTTTTGATAAGGGTTTTTATTAAAAAGGACTTTGGTGGATGTGTTTATTAAGTTGGAGTAAAAAGGTGTAAATTGCATTATATGCTTATATTGTGATTATTATTTGAAGTCCACTAACCCTTATTGATATTGGAAAGGAAAGTTGTGTTTAGTGTGGCAGATTTTATGGATAACTTCTTGGAATCAAAAAGTATGGGCACATTCTCCTACTGATTGTTTATGGTGTTTGATTTCTGAAATATCATTGGAGTGAAAAGGATTGATTGTGGTTTCCTTTTTGAAAGCGGTTGGTTGAATGCTTCAAGGTTTTCTTGTTTGAGAGTTGTGTTTAAACCTTGTTTATAAGCATAGTCATTGAAGCCCATTGGTTGTGAAAGAACTTGAAAATAACATGAGTATCATTGTTATGTGAGATTTGTTGTTGATCATTGTTGGAAACATTTGAGTTGGTTGATACATGCTTGGACTAGGGTGTTTTTGAGAAAGAGTAGTCCCTTGTGGTTATTGGTTGAGTTGAATTTATTGAGCCTAGTCAAGTGATTGTGTGAGGTGATTGGTCAAGTTCCATGAAACAAACTATTCCATAATTCTGATTTGAGTTGAGAGTGATATTAGAACATATTGAGTCTCTAACAATTCTCTTTATGCTTCTATGAGTTGACTTGAGTTGAGTTGAGATTGATTTGAGTTGAATTGAGTTGAGATTGAGCTTAGAACATATTGAGTCTCTAACAATTCTCTTTATGCTTCTATGAGTTGACTTGAGTTGATTTGAGATTGATTTGAGTTGAGTTGAGTTGAGATCATTGTGGATCATTGTTGTCATCCATTGAAGAGTACATTGCCATTCATTGTTGAGTTCATCTTTGAGCTTTACCTTGATATATTTGTGGATGAGATTTGAGTGCTACTTGAGCATGATTGATTGAGCCTTTGAGAAGACCTTTGTGGACATTTTTGGGACAGCCTTTGTGGATAGTCTTGGGACATATTTGTGGACAGTTTTGGGATAACTTTGTGGATAATTTTGGGATAGCTTTGTGGACATCTTTGTGGACAGTTTTAGGACAGATTTGTCGATAGATTTGAGCAAGTTCTTGGTGATCTTGCTAGAGCATATTTGAACAAGTTCTTGGTGATCTTGTTGGAGCATATTTTAAATCATATTTGGAGCATATTTTGGTAAAGTTCTTTGTGATCTTTCTAGAGCATATTTGGAAAAGTTCTTGGTGATCTTGTTGGAGCAGATTTGGACAAGTTCTGTGTGAGATTGTTATTAAGTTTTGGACAAGTTCTGTGTGAGCTTGTTATTCAGTTTTGGACAAGTTTTTTGTGAGCTTGTTATTCAATTTTGGACAAGTTTTGTGTGAGCTTGTTATTAATTTTTGGACAATTTCTATGTGAGCTTGTTATTCATATTTGGACAAGTTCTGTATGAACTTGTTATTCAGTTTTGGACAAGTTCTATGTGAGCTTGTTATTCAGATTTGGACAAGTTCTATGTGAACTTGTTATTGCCTAGCTTTGAGTAGATAAAATAAATCATTGTATTGGATAAGGATCCTTATTTTTGTGTGAAATATTATAAGGAGATTATCTGGTGGAGTACCCCACATTGGGGGAACCATGTTAAATATTGTGTCTCAATTGTGTGTGGTGACTTGTCCTCTTGCTTACTACTACTATCTGAGTTATTAATGCACACTAATATATTTGGTAATTACAATTAAGGATATTAATTGATATTGATTTGGAAAGAAAGTAAAAAGTGGTCTTATACTATTCACCCCCCTCTTAGTATAAGCTTGTGTTCTTCAAGTATAATATAAACAATGATTTTTTATCACTATACATGAGCAAGTATCCCGATAAATTGAATAAAATAAGGGAGGAATCCTGAATCCCTGGAATGATCATTACTTCAAAGCCATAGAGTGATCCTCAATAACATCAATGGGTTGAAATAATCCTACCTATCATTGAAGGGGTAGTTCTAAGCAACTTACGAGTGAGCTAGCTTGGGGTGGCCTGGATTGATTAGTGGTCTAGTATGACTGAGTCCAAACCTAGGATCAAATAGACATATGAGGATCCCATATATTAGAAATGGGCTGAAAGAATCCTGTCTGATATTGGGGTATGCTTATGCCTTATCTAATATATTCATTTGTACACATAGGGGTAATGAATAGCTCACTCAATCGAAGCAAAAGTTTTATTTTTCAAAAACTTAGTATAGTTAGTATGCAACTTTTGATAAATCCACTAGGGTGTTTGAGTCTCATGGAAAACCTCAAATATTCCCAAATAGCAACAACACATGTTCAATGCAAATTATCAAAAATTATTTTCTTTTATGAGAGTTTGTTTATTAGGATTATCTATGATATTTTTTAGATACCGGATGGATGTCAGAAATGATATTTAGATGGCCACTGACTATGTTATCCTGATTATTTTAATTCACAAAAGCTCATAAATAGAAACCATATAGCATTGCATCTCACATAAGGGTGTACAAATCATCAAACTCCATACAAAGATACAACAATTTCAATTCATGATTGTAATACATTTTGTGGTGTCATCCATTTGATTGTTAAATCCATATTACATCCATACATTATGTTTTAATGATTAAAGCATACATGTTCATTTCTATATATCATCATAAAAAAATTATTATGCAATACATACATGGCATAAGTGATATCATAACAAGAATAAATTAAATGCATACAAGTATAGAAAATTACGCATGCATTTAAAATAAATATTGCATCCATATGCATCCATCATAAGTAGTCCATATACACATATATCTCATCACATATAATAATTTATCACATATCTATCTAGTGGATGTCATCCATACATCACATAATATAGCATTAAATCAATTAAGCAATGCATCCATGTGCATAACATAAACATAAAATACCAAAAATAAAGTACACATGTAATGAAATGAACTATCATATATATATATATATATATATATATATATATATGTGTGTGTGTGTGTGTGTGTGTGTGTGTGTGTGTGTCAAATTTATATAATATAGGGGTACATCAAAATACCCATAGGCTACAACTATGTACATAAAAAGTAGCAAAATCTATGCTATGGCAATGTGCTAGCTCTAGCCTGCACCTCCTGATCCCTCTGTGTTGGAGCTCTCTCTGCCTCTCTCAGCCCTATCCCTAGGGGTCTGCTCTGGAGCCCACTGTAGGTCCTACGGTGGATCCTAAGCTCAGCCTATACCACCTATGTGTAGTGCACATGAGATAGTCCTATGGCTGGACTATGTGTGGGACTACCCTATCTCCCTAGTCCTGGTCTTGCTCCTATGGGACCTTGTAGTAGTGGTCCTCTCTAGTACATATCCACTAAGAAACCTGATGATGCTCTCCAGTTGGGTGTTGTAGGCTACATCTGCTATGTGCTACTCATTACCCTCCTCAACGAGGGTACATAGCCTTTGGGTCTTTTCCATTGAATCAAAACTTGCTAAAACTGAAGTAGATGGTACTATAGGAGGTGCCATGATATCCTGTGAGGATGAGGTATCTCCCCTCACTACCCTGAGTAGGTCTCTCTCAATGGTCACTACACCTACCTGTGACTCTGATAGATCACGTTCACCAGTGAGCTACCTAATCTGGGTGTCCATTGTGTCCATTTATACCTAGAGAATTACTCTCTCCTCCTCGTATCGACACCTTTACCTCTAACCATGAGTTAGCTTCACCTCTAGAGTGGTGATAGAAGTGTCTCTATGTAGGATCTGGGTGCGGATCCTCCAAACCTAGCTCTGGAGGTCAGAAAAATATGCTCTAATATATCCAACCTCACTATCTAGAGGTACCTCACCCTCCTCAAATACC
Source organism: Wollemia nobilis (assembly GCA_028583015.1). NCBI lineage: Eukaryota > Viridiplantae > Streptophyta > Pinopsida > Araucariales > Araucariaceae > Wollemia > Wollemia nobilis. Next base: position 18,053 of record JAQPPZ010009997.1, read on the forward strand.
TCCTCCTCTACCTCTTCCTGTGGGCCCTCCTTTATAGTAACCCTTGTGCCCCATGCGCCCTCTATCCTGTAGTAGGTCCTATGCCCATGAGGGTCCACCTTTGTGTTCTTTACACCCTCTATTACAAATCCATTAGTTGTTCAGCCTAGAGGACCCTCTCCATGCCACTAAAAGTCTACCCACTAGCCATTATAATCTGCAGTAGTGCCTACATCTACTAGGCCTAATTCTTGGAAGTAATCGTCGTCATCCCCCAATGAAGTCACTTGGGGCTAGGTCATGTCCCTCTCTAGGACCAAGCATCTATAGATGGTCAGTATATCTAGGACATCCTAACGAATCCCAAACTACCTCAAGATATGAGAGTAGAACTGGTACCCGTGTATGTCAGAATTCCGATTGATTATCCACATGTCTCTGCGTGCCCAATGCAGGTTGATGAGCCTAAAAAATTCTCATATTTTGTATGGGTTTCATCAATTATTATATGATAATATAATAGGAATTGTGTACTTTTATGAATGATTATGTAATTATTTAATAGAATTGTGTGCATTATCTAATTTGTGTGTTTTTGTGGAAATGTAGTTGATTTTGACAGATTTGGATCCATCGAGGTCTTTCATGGACCTAGAACTCAGTTTATTTTGGGATCAAGGCATGGTGAGTAGGCACCTTCCTCTTCAAGTAAGGCACCAACATAAGGTAGGTGCCTTCCTATTCAAGGAATGTGCCAATAGAAGGTAGGCGTCTTCCATATAAATAAGGTGCCCGACATACTTAGGCACCTTCCACATAAGGAAGGCATCCCATACAAGGCAAAGCACCTTTCGTATAAAGAAGGAACCCACATCAATAGGCGCATTCTGTAGGAATAAGGCACTCAATATCAGTATGCACCTTCCACATACGAAATGCACCTGTCAAAAGCACATGAGGAAGGCACCTTACTCATAAGATAAGGCACCTCCATTCTTCGCTAGTTGACCAAGTAAAGTGACGTGGGCAGAGTTTATCAGTGCCATTATAGTTCCACATCACGCAAGATAATTCTAGGATCTACACCAATGGATGATAATGTCTTACCTACACCAGGCGAAACATGCACCAATCATTGAACATGCTACTATTAGAAACAATGCCTATTTTAGCAGATGTCGATTATGTTTACCAGATTGTCCTAGTTTAGTTTGGACTAAACTACTATTGTAACTTCTTTGTAATAGAATATTTGTGTGTGTGCTATATAAACACATATAGACCTCTCTAATAATCATCCAAAATTTAAATTGAGAATACATTTGTCATTCTAAGGAGGTATAAGCATTATAATAATTCTTTTGCAAATACAATAAAGTTTGAAAGTTCCTAACTACATGTTCATCTAGAAGGGAGATTCTAGAGCCTGGGTCCACTCCAAGCCAGTATTCCTTCCCTTTTTTATTTATGCTTTCCTATATTAGTTTCCTACTTTCATAGGTTTATTTTTTGCACTATTATTTCCATTTTTGTAGTAGGTTTACTTTTATTATGCACGTATGAATATTTACATTCTTAGGATTTAATTATTCATACCTAAATTATTGTGGTGTGGATGAATGATTGAAAATCCTTTAAACCCCCCAATAGTAGAATTATACTGACTCATCTCAAAGTGGGTATTGTAAGTGATATTTTCTGAGACACTTCTAAAGTTTATGAAGCTCCCTGGGTTGAAAATTTAAATGATCAATAAGTGACAAAATAGGAGCAAAATTCACCTATGTTTGACCCGCAACATTTTGGCACTGTTGCTGGGGAAGTGCCTATACTAGATTAATTGCAATACCTGAAAACATTACATTTGACTTTGTATGAGTTATTCGAGAAGAAGAGGACATGACGATCATTTTATAAAATAAAGTCCACCAAAATATGAGTTAGCTAAACATTCTGAGTTTGAACTAGATTCTCCCGACTCACCGCTAATAGTCCACTAGAGTGAGAATCCTCACATTGTGCAAAGTGCTTCCTCATACCATCAACCCAGGGAAGAACGAACCATTGTAAACCCATTATTTAAGAGGACACCCTCAGAGGAAGAACTATTTTGGAAAGCTATAGAATACCATACGATAACACCAGATGACCTTAGAACCTTGACTCTGAAAGTTTTGAACAACCATGAGGCCATAAGAACTGCATTAGATACCACATTTCCTTAAAAAATGGCTAACGAAGAGGCTTCATATGGCTTTAGTTTCCTGATTGAGGAAGGAATAGGAGAAATAAAAATGAAAAACTTATCCCTGCTCACCTTCCTACCTTCATATGATACCCAACCAAGGACCTTGACCTATTTTTATTTAAGTTTGTTGTTCTATGTAGGTCTGTGGACTATAAATTTGATACGCATAAGCTAAAGCTCTTTTCTTCCACATTAGATGATGCAACTCTACAATGGTTCATTGGTCTAGGAGACAAACACATTGCCACATGGGATCAAATGAAGAGGCTCTTTTTAGAGCAATATCAAGACTTCAGGAGAGCCAGAGACTCCAGAGAAGAGGTCCTAAGAATGACGCAGAAAGAAGATGAGTCCCTTGAGGAGTATTGGGAGAAATTCAATTTCAATCTTCAACGATATCCTCACTTGAAGCTATCTAATAAGTCTCTTAAAAGAATTTTTTTGAGAGGACTTAACAATGAATCATTAGAAGCTATCAACATGATTTATGGAGGTGACGTCTACCAACACTCTATGGAAGATATCCGACAATTATGCTAAAACTACTCAAAAAGGAGAGGCAAGACCACTTATAGAACCATGAAAGCAACTTCTTTGATCACAAAAATATAAATTGACAACATGCTAGAAAATTTGAAAAGCGAGATGCTTTCGTCTCTGGCATTATAGATGGACATGTTTTTGGAGAAAAATAAGCATGAAAATGAAGCAGCATTGGATTATTTTTGCCTAAAATACAGAGGAAAACATGCAAAGAATGCATGCCTAGATAACAAAGTCAGATTATGCATGGTCTACAAACTAAATCATAAGACCCAATTGTGCTCGTAATTGCCCAGTATCAAGGAGGATGCTGATGTTATGGAAGTGTTGAGTGGTATTTTCACCCAATTGTGAAAACACACTCTTCGATAGGATTTGGGTTCTAAATCCTCTGCTTGCAAAGAAATTAAACAAGTAACTTCTCCAAGGTCTCCGCTATGTTAGCATTTTACATCTGTGTATTAATAATCTCAAATAAAGATATTCAATTAAAATGCTTGGAACACCTCAGTGGTTGCAAGTAACTGAAAACAAGGGGCAATGTTGGTTTATTTTACTGTGAAAATTTAATGATTGTTTGTTGAACCCGAATAAAGCAAATATGATTTGGTCCGTTTATGACCATGCTGTACCTTCAAAGTGGAAATTGAAAAAATGCCATAAATGGTGGAACTATTTTTGGATTTTGAAGTTTTTTAATTTTTATTTTATTTTAATGCCTGAGAATTAAAATAAAGTTAGAACTTCTAAAAAATAAAGTGCAGAAAAAAGAAATAAAATGCAAAAGGAAAACTAAAAATGAAATTGCATTCAGTTTGATGTTGTCCTATTCTGACAAAACCGAAGATATGAGTTTCCATGCATGCAACCTAACCTATTGGACCTGCATGACATGCATAATCCCCATAGACTAAGTTCTAGTTCCTAGGGTATAAAGATTAGATTTCAAATATTAGCCTAATGTAACCCACAAAGGGGGGATTTACCATACCCCCAAATTCAAACTCAAAAAAAAAAAAAAAAAAAAAAAAAAAAACCCACACACCTTTCAAAGGAATACTTTTGCATTAAAAATATGTCATGTTACAATAGCAGAATGTCTCTAGTTTTCTCAAAACCAAAAAAAGGGGAAGAAAAACACTCCACAACAGGCCCAGAATGGCTAATCACCCTCAACTCTGCAACCCTGCTCGCAGCGGTTTTCGACCAGTCCATGTGGAAGGAAAATATCCAAGAAAAACCCAGTGTCAAGGCCTTGCCTTTATTCCTGCAATATTCTCTGAATAGTTTTCGACCCTTGTACCAATCTGTGCCTCTGCTTTTATACTTTTTGGCAATGCTCTCTGTTTTGCCCTGTGACGCTTCGCTTCATCTCCCAGATCACTTCATTTCACCTTCCTCGCCTTTTCATTGTTTTTGACTTTATGTTCAACATCGAGACGCTTGATCTTCTCTGTGAACTGTAACGCTTCTGTAGCCCTTACACCTTTATGCCATGTGTTTCGCACTTTTCTGCATGTTTCGTAATGGCCCCCTGTAAATCGTGACCAAAAATAGCATGTCGCGATATCGCGATGTTTTTATGTATGTAGCTTAGCTTTTCTTCTTTCACCGTGAAAATGAGACATGTCGCGATATCGTGACATTTTCCTGTCAATAGCCTTGTCTACCTTCATGCGCCACAAAAATGAGACATGTTGCGAAATCATGACGTTTTATGCCCGCAACCTTGTATACCTTCATGCACGAAAAAAATAAGACATGTCGCAAAATTGTGACATTCTCTGTCAACGGGCTACGCAAATGCAACCTGTCGTGAAATCGCGACGCTTTTCTGTTTCGGGTTGTCTCGCTACAACTTGTTGTGAAATCGCAACATTTTTCTATTTCGAGCTGCGAGTATACAACCTGTCGTAAAATCGCGATGCCTTTTCTCTTTCGTTGGGTTTTGTTGCCTTCTATGGCGAAATCGTGACAATTTTTTGTTCCATACCATCTCGCTGCTTGGAGCCGTGAAAACATGACCTGTCGTGATATCATGACGTTTTTCCTCTACGTTCATTTTGGCTGCTTTCTGTCATGAAATTGTGATGCTTTTCATCTTCGTACCCCTTGGC
>JAQPPZ010009999.1:0-27167 GCA_028583015.1 Wollemia nobilis
CAAGAAGAAGTCTTTCTTTGAGGCAAAAAGCATTCATGCAAAGAAACACTTTTGCATGTTAATTCAAAGAGACCCCTCGGGTCTATAAAATGGTGAGTTTCCTCACCCAAAATATATACCGAGCTGGAGCATTTTGAGCGACGAAGTGCTGCTAATTCATTTACTTGCGATTTGTGTTTTCAACATCCATAATCTCTTAATCGAAAGAGAGGTTATTGGGTGACTTTTGAAGGCACGAATCAAGAACCAACACCCCATTCTTTTGACCACAATATCCTACCAATTTTCCGACAACACATCACATCAGGTTTCGAACCCATCCTAAGCGGATTGGTGTCGGAGCAAAGTTTCACCCGCGGGTGGTTTGCCTTCGGGCACCCCTCCCGCTTTATTGCTTTTGTAGTTTTTTAGCTAGTTTCATGTTTATGCTTTTATCAAGTTTTCAGTTCATTTAGATTCATTTTAGCCATAGTTAGATTTATCTTTTATTTTTCATACACAAGTGCTACTGATTCTTTGTTTGTTTCTTTAAACACAGATTTGCAGCATTCGAGGAGCAGCGAGGAATCGACCTGTACCAACGCAAGTGACGACAATGTTTTGGTTCGCCCATTTTATATGTGGGCACGCGGAAGAAGAAATTCTGAAACGAGTTGTAGAGATCAATATCTAACGCTCCTATCCCCTAAAAAGGAAGGAGACGCATTGTAACACGAATTGAAAAGAATATCAATAAAAAAGGGCCATAGTTTGTATTGCTTTTATATCTTGTGTTCATTCATTTGTGTTCTTTCCTTTTAATACAATTTTGTTTAGTCTTTCCTTTTTGTTTCTGGAATCTCGTGTTTTCAATGGCGATCACGGTGGGACCTCTGTCCTCTGTTTTTGTTTAGGTTAAATTACTGATCTAAAATTGCTTGTTTTTTTACAGGTACCTGTTTTTCAACATCGGACTGTTATTCGTCTCTCCAAGTGACGATTGCAGAATTTGTACTCGTCTCACCCCGGGACGAATAAATTATTCGTTCCACCTTGTGACGATTACGGTTCTGTTATTCGCCTCACCCAGGGACGATTATAGATCTGTGCAAATTTTCAGAGCAAATCAGAAACTTTCGATTAGGCGAGAGAAGAGGTAGGGGTTTTTACGACTTCTGTCAAATTTTTGTTTTTCTATTTTCTGGTTTTCAGTTTGTATGGCTTAGGGAAAGATTTCTTTTCGTTTGCCTGTTTCAATTTTGCAAAATTAAAATGAACCCCACACATCACGTGACATTTTAAACCAAGGCGTTGGTCGTAAAACCCCAACCCTTGAGCAAGACCAAAGGTGGATTCCATTATCACTTTGGCTTGAGATATTGCATCCATTACCTCGATCGTGACTGTTGCTAGACGTAAATCCTGACGAAAGCTGACCGAGTGTAGCTTGGGGTGATTCCCAGCACGCGAGGATAAGTCTTCTATGGTAGGTGTCATAAACAGAGTGATTCCCCTTTCGTACCGCCTATGTTCCATGTATCATCTGCTCTCACGTACCTATAGTCTCCCTCACGTAAGGGCGGGTATATAGAGAGGTTGGTATATCGGTCCGGCAATGGTATATTGAAGGGGCGACCATTTTGGGAGTCATAAGAGCCTTCATACTTGCATTTAAACGTTTCACAAAAATTTTCAAAAACAAAACAAACAACAAAAACACACTAAACCAGATTTAGGGCACACTATTAATCTTTAAAAGAGATAATCATTGCTTGTGAGTGTGTATGCTATTTTCTGTTTAGAAAAAAAAAATCATAAAAAGAAAATTACAAAAAGAACTTTTGCATTTTTTAGGTTAGCATTACCATGGTGAATACTCGTAGCCAAGCCCAATCACGGGCAGAAGCTGCAGAACATGCACCAAGAGAGACAAATCGTCTCCGATATAGCTCTGAAGACTTGTTCATCCCGCCTCAACGGCGAGGTACACCAGTTAGTTCACACCATGCAGAACATGGCTCTATAGGCCCCTCCGTGAGGGGTACTCCAACCCATACAGTCATAGAACATGGTTCTAGAGGTGCCTCAAGGAATGGTTCTCCAAGTCAGACCATCAATAGACGAGACTTTAGAACTCCCTCTCTAAGGGAAACACCTAAGCAACAAGAATATTTTCAAGAAAATAACGTATATATACCACCTGGTCTAAGTACGAGGCCTCCCTTTGAAGTTCAATATGGGTGGCCTAGTGATGAAGCATTGTGTACTGCTATGGAACAACAAAGGGTCCAAAAGGAAGAACCACATGATTTTGTGGTTCCTAATTTACCCCCAATTAATGTCGGACACAGTAGACCATATCCAGAACAACAAGTTCTCCCGACAGGGCAAGACAATTCTGCCCGCACTTTTTATGCATATCACAGAGAGAGAGAGAGGAGGATCACTACATTCCTCCAGGCCAGTATCCAGTGCCAAAACGATGCACGTCTGCACCCGCATTATATCCAGATCGCTTATTGAGACCAGAGTTTCAAGTCAATGCGGCCAACCTCGACAGAGGGAAGCAACATATAGGAGTCTCAGAGCATTATGATCAAAATAGATATGTAGGAGAGACATCTAGGCCTATTAAACAAGAGACAACAGAACAAAGTAACTTGGCATTTGCACAACTAGCCACCCGCCAAGCGCACATCACGCGGCTTAAGCAAGAACAACAAGAATTAGAACATTTGTGTCTCCTTGATCAAGAGCGCATTCAGCGTCAGACAGCTGAATTGCTTCACAACCATGCACCTGAGAGGGCCCCAGTTCCTCGCGCACAACAATCTGAGATGTATATGAGGCACAATCCCTTAGCGCGAGACAGGTCTCCGCGACGTCAGCAAACATTGCCTCTTAGACCTCCTAGAACTGAGCGGGAGGCCATTCCCCGCAACCATGATGGGCATCCTCCGCGGGCACCCGTCCATGTTTACAGGCCTAGGCCAAACACTCCTCAAGAAGATTATGAGGATTATTACCAAGAAGAAGAGCGGGCTGAAATGCCCTATCAAGGCAGAAGGGATGCTACCCATTTAGTCATTCAAAGGCCTCAAGTTCCCCGCAACCCACAACGGGAACAAACTAAAGAGGAGGAAATTATATCCTTCGATGCCTACAAAGTGTTGTTAGAATGCTTGGAGAATATGGAACTTAAGACTGGTGGGCCTCAAAAGCCTACCCTACGCCAACTCCGTAGTCATCCAATACATCCGTCAGTGCCAGCACCTCCATACCCCGAACATTTCAAGCTGCCCCAGTTGGCACTCTTTAAAGGGGATGAGGATGCTCAAGAGCATGTGACGAGATTTTTGAGCCAGTGCTTTGGTATACAAGACAATGATGCATTATTATTGAGAACATTCATAACCACATTCGTAGGGTCTGCCTCGGATTGGTTTACCCATCTACCAAAGCATAGCATCTACAACTTGGATCAACTAGTGGACGCGTTCCTAGAACGTTTTGCTTTCAATACAAAGAAAAAGGCGTCACTCGGTGATCTAGCTAGCCTCAAACAGTATGAAGAGGAGTCTATGGTAGCATATGGGAATCGATGGAGGACAGTGCTTTCAAAGTTGTCCTACCTCCCTCCTATGTCCGACTTAACTCAAATGTTCGCAAAGAGTTGTTTGCGATCGATCTCTGTGCTATTGCAGCTGCAGCAATACGCCACTTTGGAAGAAGCTCTGGCGCAAGCTAGACGTATTGAAGAGATCAAGATACAGGATGGCAAAATTGCCAAGCCTAAGAAAAAAGAGTGGAACAAGAGCACCAAAATAGGGAATACGCAACAGAAACCCGTCGCGGTCAATCAAGTTGCTATTAATGCCCCTACGCCTGCCCAAGCAACACAGCCTTCAAAGGCTAACTATCAGGCGGTGCCTCACAATAATTATGAGAAAGATAACAAGAAGCAGGATCAAAATCAGCAGCGTCGCCCTAAGCGACAATTTACACCATACACTGAGTCTAGGGATTCCTTGTTTGACCGTTTGTCAGCGGCAAACTTGATTAATCTGCCAGATATTCCAACAATTGATCCCAATGCGCCAAAGCCTAAAGGGTATAGAGAGGATCTTTTCTATAGATTCCACAGAAGGAAAGGGCATGACCTTAATGTCTGTTGGTCGTTTAAAGGTTTAGTGCAAGATCTTATTGATAATCACACATTGGTAGTGGATAACCCTATCGCACCCAACAACCAACAAATGGGTGTTTTCAAAGATCCTTTACCCACACATGATGCACAAACAAAACCTCTGCATGTCAACGAAGTGCAACAGAGTTATCCTATGGAGGGATATGTTGGAATGATTAGCATTGTGACAAGAAACAAGAGACACCCAGGAGTTGTCCCCGCAACAGCCCCTAGGGAAGCTTCATCCATGTCCCAACATCAACCAAATCCTACACAGTTGCCCCCACCTAGACCAGTGGCCATGATTCGAACTAGACTTACTCAAAGTCTACGGACCACATCGGCTAGGCTCTCCATTTATGAGCTTATTCAACAATCAGCGCCCCATCGGGAAGCTCTTATGGAGATATTAAAGGCAATTGAATTGCAACCCCATGAAGCGGATTCGTTCAACAATTTTGTGGGGCATGTCAAATAGTGTACTGAACCAGTCATTACCTTCAGGGAAGATGAGCTAAAAACTGTGACTGGAGATGTAACGGATCCACCCCTACACGTTATTGCGTGGGTCAACGGGACTCCATACAAATGGGTGTTGATAGACACTAGTTCGTCCAGCAACCTTATTACAACCGCTGCAATGAAACATTTGAAATTACCAACCTCTCACATTGCACCTTCTACTTATACCCTTCGAGCATTTAATGATACGATATGCTCGACAGTTGGCACAATTGTCCTGCCCATACAAGTGGGACAAAAGACCATTCATACGTTGTGCCACATTTTAGAAGGTGAGATGGCTTACAATATCTTGCTTGGGCGGCCTTGGATCCGGGATATGAAGTGTGTCCCTTCAATTGCTCATCAATGTTTGAAATATACATTTGAAGGACAAGTACATGTGGTCCCCGCAGATTTGGAACCTTTTAAATATTGCAACTCAGTGCAAATCATGCCGCAGTCGACCCTTCCTTCAACGCACGTGGATTTCCAGTTAAATCCATCTAAACGGGGTCCGACTAAGCAAGAATATTCATCACCAAATCAATCAAATTCTCAGGTGGGATCATCTTCTTCATCCAGTCCTCTCACAACGACGCCACCTACGGTGGCCACTCCAACGGACAAAGGAAAGAAGCCCCTAGAAACGGAACCACCTTTAGTCTCCAATATCTCTACAGAAGAGACGCCTAATAGAATGGAAGTTGAGACGCCTAGTTCACCCCACATGGAGTGGACTCAAGGAGAACTCCCATTCACTTCCCCTCAATCGCCAACGATTACCGTTGAGATGTCTAACACGGGCATGGGGGAGTACGTAGTGCGCAATGTTGTTGCAACGCCCACACTGACCCCCCCCTCCCCCTATGCAAGACATGGGAAGACCCCGCCCCCCCTTGGGCCCCGGGGCCCCTTGGGCCCCCCCCCCACCCCCAAAATTTTTTTTTGGGGGGCCCTGTCGCGTTGAACCTTCTCGACATGAAGAAGAAGATGAAGATCCCTTTGTGGAAGATGTCAACTATCTGGATAACCCAGACTTCGCATTACGATATCTTAGCCAATGCAATTGGCATGGATACGGGTTAGGCCGGTATGAACAAGGAATGCGTGTTTTGTGTCAACCAAGATACCAAATGCCTTATGACAAGTCAGGAGTAGGGTTTAACCACCCTTTGCCCCTCGACATCTTGGTCAAAAACATGCAAGGCCTAGGGATAGGCAACAAGGATGGGTTGGCATCAGATCCATATGTCAATCCAAATACAACTTATACATTGGGGGATTATTTCCCATTGCAAACAAATAACCTTGTTGACCTCAAAGGAGAAACCTCATGGACTCACCCACAAGGGGAAGATGGACAAGACCAAGAAGGGTCTTCTGAAGATGAGTCGGAGTACGATCATTCGCATGAATATCAAATGAATGACGATCAGGGAAGCTTCTTGAGGATGTTCCCATTGAATGATCCCAGTGAGCATAGGTTACCTCAACAACAACAAAATCCTTTGGACATAGACGACATGTTTGAAAACTTACACATAGATCCAAGACCTAGGAGGCATTTTAACCTGGCGCAGTTATAGCAATTACTACATCCGCCACTCCAGGCATACAGCGAGCATCTTTCGCCTGGAGACCCTATCAAACCATCAGTACCTAGGGTAGACCCTGTTTGTAGGTCCGCGCATAGGGCTGATCCCTTTGTGCCAGTGCCTACAGAACCCGATCCAAAGCACCAAGAACATCCAGAATGTCAGAGTTGTCACATTTGCGGTAATGGAGATTACAATCATTTCATCAACATGGTCTCCATTGACTTGACCGCCCCCATCCATGATCCAGCCAATCCAACATGATTATTGCATCTAGACATAGAAGCTATTGATTGGGATCGCGACGACACACCACCATCTCCATCGAGTATTGGCCTTACGGTGGGATGTTTCATTTCACTCCAGGATAGACTCGGGATGTCTTCCATGCTCGAAGAGGAACTTGATGTTCCTAATGATGATCTTAATTCAGCAAACGATATCCATCTCGATCCCAATTCCACACCAGTTGGAAGACGGATCCCATATGTCGCTTGAAGCAACGACTGATGTAGACATCGGCACAGATCCAATGAATCCACGGATTCTCAAGTTGGGGGTAAGTCTTTCCCCCGAAGAGCGAGCCGATTATGTTGCCCTTCTTAAGGAAAAGAAGGAGGTTTTTGCATGGTCATACAAGGATATGCCGGGACTAGACCCACAACTAGTCACGCACAATTTAACGCTTGATCCGACAATCAAGCCAATAAAGCAAAAACTACGCAAGATGCATCCAACAGTGGCCTTAATGGTAAAATATGAGTTACAAAAGTTGTTGGATGCCCAGTTTGTCATCTCGTGTGGATTATCCGCCATGGTTGTCTAACATGGTTCCTGTCAAGAAGCCCGACGGGAGGATTCGCATATGCACCGATTTTTGAGATCTTAACAAAGCGAGTCCTAAGGATGATTTTCCCTTGCCGAGCATCGACGCGTTGGTAGACGCTACAGCGGGCCACGAAATGCTTTCCCTTATGGATGGTTTCTCAGGATACAATCAGATTCGTATTAATCCTGAGGACCAACTAAAAACGGCATTCACAACGCCTTGGGGGACATTTTGCTATAAGGTCATGCCTTTTGGCCTTAAAAATGCCGGAGCTACCTACCAACGTGCCATGACGTACATCTTTCACGATTACATGCACAAAACTTTGGAAGATTACATGGATGATTTGTTGGCCAAATCTCTTTTGCGCCCAGATCATATCGGTGACTTGAGTAAGGTCCTTGATCGCCTCATTGAGCATAAAGTCAGATTAAACCCCAAGAAGTGCGTCTTTGGCGTCACCTCTGGAAAGCTCTTGGGTTTCATAGTCTCCAAACGAGGAATTGAGGTAGATCCAAACAAAGTCAAGGCAATCCTTGAAATGCGTCCCCCAACCACCATCAAGCAGCTCAGAGTCTGCAGGGAAAGGTTGCGTCGATCAAGCGCTTCATAGCGTAGTTATCTAACAAATGCCGACCCATGAATAAATTATTGCATAAGGGGGTCACATTTCATTGGGATGACGAGTGCCGATCAAGCCTTTGACGACATTAAATAGTACTTGGCTTCGTCGCGATGATTGGCACCACCCGCACTCAGGAGTGCCATTCTATTTATACATCTCAGCCACTGAGGTGGCACTGGGTGCCATGTTGTCCCGAAAAAATGAACTTCACAGAGAATAGGCTACATACTATCTTAGCCGCACCCTGGTCAGTTATGAACTTAACTATGCATATGTTGAAAAACTCTGCTTGGCAGTGGTGTTTGCTACCAAAAAGCTACGCCACTACATGCTTAGTAATAAGACGTATGTTGTGTCTAAGGAGAATCCATTGCGATACATGATGAGTCGTACTTATCATAGTAGCCGCACGACGAAATGGATCATGTTGTTGACGGAGTTTGACATAGAGTTCATTGGACATAAATCTATAAAAGGTCAAGTCATCGCCGATCAACTAGCTGAGGCTCCTCTTGAAGACGATCAGCCTCTGACTTTTGAACTACCTCGATGATGAGGTCTTCCATGTCTCAGAGTTTCCAGATTCTGATGAGCCCGAGTCACAGGCCGACATAACCCTATTCTTCGATGGTTCTAAATGTGAGCAAGGGGGTGGTGCGGGAATTGTATTCTTCACTCCACAAGGTGCTCCAATGCCCTTGTCATTTAAATTAGACTTCCCGTGCACCAACAATAATGCAGAATACGAAGCCTTGCTCATAGGTCTTCAGACAACAATCACCATGAACATTAAACGATTGAATATCTTTGGTGATTCGCTGTTAATTGTCAATCAAGTAAAGGGGATATACCAATGTAAATGTCCACTTTTGAAGTCTTATAAAGCCCTTGTGGATAAATTCTTGGCACAACTTGAATGGTATGACATCGAGGCACTCCCTCGATCATCAAATCATTTTGCGGATACTATGGCCTCCTTGGGGTCACTCATCCCGCAAGACTCTTCTGGTGAAATGACAACCATTCAGGTTAAAACATTATCGCAATCTGCGATGGAGCGTGCAAGCTCTGATCTGACGCCAGGAATCCACATGATTCAGATTGAACCATCTCCGGATAAGTTCTCTCGAATTCGAGATTGTTTGACTAAAGCCAACTGGGGGTCCTTGTTCTCCCCGACCCCTCTTACTAGCAACACCACGTTGTTTTTACAAGTTCTTTCCTGCTCAGCTTTTGTTCGGGATAAACTTCAAGAGGGATTGGCCGTTCATACTATCGAGGTTTCTGATCAGCAAGACTGGTATACACCCATTCGGGATTACCTCAAGCTAGGTAATCTCCCACTTGGATTGACACAAGCCACGAAAAGATCATTCAAATAGAAAGCGGCAAAGCATGTCTTGTTAGGAGACATTTTGTATCGTCAAAATTATGAAGGAATCCTCCTTCGTTGTTTGGACCAGCAGGAGTCCGCTTGGGCGATCACCCAAGCTCACGATGGTACATGTGGTGGCCACTTCAGTGGTATGGCCATTGCAAAGCGCATTCTTCGCATGGGTTATTATTGGCCATCTTTAGAGCGAGATTGTTGCGCATATGTGAAGAAGTGCGTGAAGTGTCAACACCATGCTAATTTGACACACGTACCTTCTCAGGCCTTGCAACCGATTCAATCGGTTTGGCCTTTTTCGCAAGTGGGGCTTTGATCTAATTGGGAAGATCTCCCCGCGTCGTCTGGTCGTCACACGTTTATTTTAACGGCCACAGAGTACTTTACCAAATGGGTGGAAGCAATTTCGCTGACCACTACGACTGGAGCCCGCATTGCGGAGTTCATTTTGCATAACATCATATGTCGTTTTGGTATTCCATCCAAAATTGTCTCGGATAATGGGACACCATTCAAGAATAAATATGTGCGTGCTTTGACCACAAAGTACAAGATTCAGCATAGCTTTTCGACACCCTATTATCCGCAGGCAAATGGGCAAGCAGAGGCGTCCAACAAAATGCTAGTCGCCATTCTTAAAAAGATAGTTGCAGACAATCATAAAGACTGGCACATTCAGATCCCGCTTGCCCTATGGGCTTATCGCACCAAACATTCGGACGCCCACTGGGGCAACTCCATTTTCGTTGGTGTATGGCTCCGAGGCAGTCATGCCTTTTGAGTTGGAAATTCCTTCCTTGCGCATTTCAATGCAAGAGTTCATCGATGATGACACTGCACGGCAGGCCCATTTAGATCAACTGACGTTGCTCGACGAACGACGCGTTAATGCTCTCGAGCATTTGCGTATCTATCAAGAGCGACTTAAGAAAGCATACAACATGAAAGTCCATCTTAGGGAATTTCAGGTTGGTGACTTGGTCTTAAAAGAGAACCAAAAGAATTCTAATTTGCCGTCCCATCTACGGGATAAGTTTGCAGCAGAACCGGTTAGGTCCTTACATCATTGACAAGTAAAATAGGACCCGAAACATACCGGCTTGCCTCTCTTGAAGGAATCAAGGAAACAGAACCCTTGAACATCATTCATTTGAGGCCATTCCACACCTAGAGAGCCATAGCCCAACAAAAAGCTCCAAGGATTATCACAATCGCTTGGTCAACCCAAAAAGCTCCAAGGATTATCACAATCGCTTGGTCAACCCTAAATGCCCCAAAGGTATCTATAAACCCTTTGGTCAACCCAAAAGCTCCAAGGATTACCATAATCGCTTGGTCAACCCAAAAGCTCCAAGGATTACCATAATCGCTTGGTCAACCCAAAAGCTCCAAGCATTACCATACCTGCTTGGTCAACATAAATATTCAAAATCAATAAAAACAACACAAAAATCAAAAATCACAAAAACAATTGCATTTCAATTCCATGCAAAAAAAAAAAAAAACAAAAACAATCAAAATTACAAAAACATTTGCTTTTTAATTCCATGCATTCTCATAAAAATCAAAATCACAAAAACATTTGCATTTCCATTCCATGCATTCTCATAAAAATCAAAATACAAAAATATAGGTTGCATTAAGCATTGCATCCATACATTGCATACTTCGCTAGGTCATACAAGTCAAAAGCACCATAGGCTGTCATTATTTGGCAATTCCATCATTTCCACCTCAGATCCATTTTCATAAACACATACATCCAACATATCACCCTTTTATTTTAGCATCGTCAGTGTCGCCTAATGTATATAAGGTTTTCGTCATTCAGATGTCTTTAAATTTCTAGCCAAAAACTATACACAGTTAAGCAGATTTTACATGGGAAAGTTTTACTTGGACCCCACCTTGGTACGTAGCATCCCAACACAAATTAACACACATAAAATAATTCCTAAGTTGTGTGGACGAAAGATGAAACCTGCACCGTAATCCCGGTTACCATAAGCGAAACGACTATCTTGCTTATCCCCCTGTGCAATTGACCCTAGAAATGCTGAGAGTTGGCAAAAGGACAAGCATCCTCCCTACCCAATTCCCCATGAATCCCAAGTTCTCAAAAGTTGCAAAACATCAAAAATTTGCAAATTGTCAACACACTAAAATTTGACATCCTACAGTGCACACATCAAAAGGCACCAACAATAGTGATTCTCGTCACTCCATATTCAAATCCCTTGCTCAAAAAAAAAAAAAAAAAACAAAGACGAGTATTATCATAAAAATAAACAGTGATCTCATCACTATAAAGAGCAAGTATCCCAATACCCTTGAAGAAAAGAAGGGAGTCGAACTTGAATCCCTGGAACTCTCAGTATTTCGACCGGTCATGAGGCAAGCTTCGATACCGGTTTGGTTGATAGCCTATTGGTCACTGGTGGTAAACCTCCCGCATGACGATATATCTGTCACATTAACTTGTGTGCAGATCAATGTTTGCATGTGGATGAGCTAGCTTATGGTATCCTAGATAGCATCGCAGATTAATCTAACTAAATACAATAAAGGAGTTAGTGGAGCTAATTAGGTGATCCTCGATACAGATTCGGTTGAAAGCCCATCTGGCACTGGCGGTATCCTGACAAATACCACATAAATGAACTCAATTGCACACACAGGGATGTGAAATAACTTGGTTCAATTCAAGTCGGATTTAGACCTTGTTTAGAAGTCTTGCGAGATAAATGTATGGTCTTGGCTAGTTAGTTAACAATATCTGCATCTCAGAAAAGCTTAACTACATTTTCGAACAACCGATCCATTTTCATTCCATACATCACCATGAACAACTCGACAAAATCCAAAAACAAAGTTTTCACATGCACACGCATTCCATAAATCAATCTCATTACTCTAGCAAGTCCAATCCAAATCTTGTACAGTCTATGGTGCATCGACAAACCATCAACAATTCATTTCATTCATTCCATAAGCATACATCATACAAATTAGAATCATCGCATTCACAATCGCATATGCATACATCAATGTAAAAACATGCACATCAACATAAATCATGGAAAAAGTATAAACACCAAAAAGAATCATCTGTATATATAACAAAAATTGCCCGCAGGCTACAGTGCACCGGTCCTCGGACCTCACTCCCACCATCCAAAATCTCAAAAACCCCCAGCCTAGGGCGTCGGCCACCATGATCACGCAGGATCGGTGCGACGAGAGCTACCCCCTGCAGTATCAATCCTCTGAGATCTCTCAGGGTGACTACTCACCCCTGCATCCCGCCCACTCGCGCCTCCCTCCTCTCGTCACCGACGATGGGATGATGCTGACTGCTCTGTCCCGCTGTCTCTCATCCTGAATGACGAGCCACTGGCCGGAGGCTCTGGTATTCGCCCACCCAGGCGGATAATCTCACCCTCCATCTCCGACCGATGCCGCCCCCAAGCGGCCTCTCGTCGCCTCCAATCCTCCTCCCGTAGCCTCGACTCTGCCTCCCGCCTATGGTAGTACGAGATGGCATCATCACGCTGTGCTAGCTGCACCCGTAGGAGATCCCTCTCCTGTGTAGCATCCGTATCCCCCGCCTACTGGTGAGCCGCAGCCCCTGTGCTCCCCCGCCCTGCCAACTGTGTCCGCAGGAGATCCCTCTCCTGCGTCATCTCCGCAAGCTCTCCATCCCGCCTCCGTAGCAACCCCGTCAGACGTGCTACCTCCACGCGCAACCCCGCCTCTGTCTCCCCCAAGCCAGCCTACTCTGGAGCATCCTGCATCTCCGGCTGCTCCTCCTCCCCAAAGTCATCTCCTGCCTCTGCCACCTCCACCATCTCCACATCCGTAGGAGCTCCCCAACCCTCTCCTGGTGCCTCCGCACCCTCTCTGCCTCCCGCTGCCTCCTCTCCGCCCAATGGCCCCTCCCCTCGCCACTGCCGCAGCGTCCACCACTCCTGGTACTCAGCAGTCACTCCGACGTCATCTACGTCTGGAATGTCTAGTACTGCATCCGACTCCTCCCCCAATGGCTCGAGGATCGACGCAGCTAGGGTCCTCTCATCACTCCGACGCCGGTAGGCTACGGGCTCCCCAGGCAACCCCTGGCGTACCCCAAACTGTCGCGTCACTCGACGGTAATGGAAGTACTCCTGCTCCGTCCCATGCCGACCAATCACCCATCTCCCCCTCTGAACCCATCGAAGCCACTCATCAGCCTCTGGCCATGCGGGACAATCCCGATATGGCCGCCATATCACATCTCCGGGAGTCAGTCATGCCAATGCATCTCTGTAATGGTCTACGTCTCCCGCAAACCGTCGACTATGCCCCCGCTCCTCTGATCGATACCATAAAGCACCATACCCAATATCCCTGTCCACCATCTCAGCTCGGGTAGTCCAGGGCAACCCTCGTGGTCGCTCTATGGCTATGTGCTGCCATGCCCAACACTGCAATAAGAAACTGCACCCCATCCCCTTCCGCCTCCGACAGCGGACCTCGTATAGCTCATCATACAACTGCGCCAACAGCGTCTGACCCCATCTCATAATAACCGGCTCTATCACCGGGCAATCCACTAACTGCCATACCACCTCCAATAGGTTCCATGGGAACCTCGCTCCTGACGAGTCTGGCAGGAGCATGTTGGAAATGAGGCTCATGAGTACCGCATGCCTCACTCCCAACATTCCCCTCGCATACCAATACCGTACCGAAATCCCCCCAATGTGGCAATCCAGCTCTGCCCTCTCCAATGAAGTCATCCCATCATCATCCTCTCCATATCCAAAGTACCACGTCAGTACTGCCGTCCTCTGGCCCCGTGGTGTCGTCCGAATGGGAACCCCGTCTATCGAAATCCGAAGAATCCGATACACGTCCTCCAAGGTGATAGTCATCTCCCCTGTCGAAAGATGGAAGGTGTTCGTCCGAACATCCCATAGGCCAATCAGTGCTGTAAGGTACGCCCGGTCCGCCACAACTGCATCCAACCGAGCCACATGCTTGAGCCCTAAGGCATCAAGCCACTCCCAGTCATCATCACTCAATGCCTCGCGGGCATTAGAAAAAATGGTCGGTACTCGATGCCGACTCTTCACCACCTGCACATCACAAAAAAAAAAAAAAACAACAAACATCAAAAACATGCATCAAATTACCATCACATGTACAAAAATGCATAACTGTATAGTAATATCTTTCATTCACATGTACATCCAAAAAAAAAAAAATTTTCAATTGTGCATCTTTAATTTCATCAAAAACAACAAAAATTTGACATGGTTTACCTACGGTTTTACCTAAGTTTACCATTTCAAAACAAAAAAATTCATCAATTGTGCATCTTTAATTTCATCAAAAACAATAAAAATTTGACATGGTTTACCTACGGTTTTACCTAAGTTTACCATTTCAAAACAAAAAATTCATCCATTTTGCATCTTTAATTTCATCAAAATCAATAAAAATTTGACATGGTTTACCTACGTTTTACCTAAGTTTACCATTTCAAAACAAAAAAATTCATCAATTTTGCATCTTTAATTTCATCAAAAACAATAAAAATTTGACATGGTTTACCTACGGTTTTACCTAAGTTTACCATTTCAAAACAAAAAAATTCATCAATTTTGCATCTTTACTTTCATCAAACAATAATAAAAATTTGACATGGTTTACCTACGGTTTTACCTAAGTTTACCATTTCAAAACAAAAAAATTCATCAATTTTGCATCTTTAATTTCATCAAAAAAAAAAAAAACAACAAAAATTTGACATGGTTTACCTACGGTTTTACCTAAGTTTACCATTTCAACAAAAAAATTCACCTTTCATTTCATCAAAAATGACAAAAATTTGACATGGTTTACCTACGGTTTTACCTAAGTTTACCATTTCAAAACAAAAAATTCATCAATTTTGCATCTTTAATTTCATCAAAAATGATAAAAATTTGACATGGTTTACCTACGGTTTTACCTAAGTTCACCATTTCAACAACAAAAAAATTCACCTTTCATTTCATCAAAAATGACAAAAATTTGACATGGTTTACCTACGGTTTTATCTAAGTTTACCATTTCAACAAAAAAATTCACCTTTAATTTCATCAAAAACAACAAAAATTTGACATGGTTTACCTACGGTTTTACCTAAGTTTACCATTTCACCCAAAAAATTCACCTTTCATTTCATCAAACAAATAACAAAAATTTGACATGGTTTACCTACGGTTTTACCTAAGTTTACCATTTCACCCAAAAAATTCACCTTTCATTTCATCAAAAATGACAAAAATTTGACATGGTTTACCTACGGTTTTACCTAAGTTTACCATTTCAACCAAAAAAATTCACCTTTCATTTCATCAAACAAATGACAAAAATTTGACATGGTTTACCTACGGTTTTACCTAAGTTTACCATTTCAACCAAAAAAATTCATTCATTTTCCATTTTTAATTCCATAAACATAACACAAAAATATGGGCATGGTTTACCTACGGTTTCGACCTAAGTTTTACCATTCACATAGAAAAACATTTTTTTAACCATGGTTACCCTAAAAGTGTTACTCTAAGTTTCATTTTGGGTTTATCCTATGGTTTTCCATCTAAGTTTCCATCGGTTTGCATCCATGTTTCATTCGGTGTCATTCATTTACCTTTTAATTTAATTAATTAGGGTTTCATGTTTAAACACAAGAAAAACACCATAAAAACAAATTTGCATTTTTCAAATTCACAATCGAGGAGATAGTGCACTTACTGGTCTCGCCTCGGCTCCGCCGCTCGACGACCCGGTCTGTGCACTCATGGTGGCTGGATGATCCGGCAGCGCTTCGCGTCAGAAATCTACCTCCTCCTCCCAGAGCTCCAAATCGCAATCGCTGAACAGTGCAAATGAGCCAAAACCGTCATTTTCGCATATTTATACTTTTTGTCAGCTGGTACTCGTCCTTTACCGGGACGAGCGCTTTTCGGCGCGCTCGTCCCACCCCGGGACGAGTACCGTCGGAGACGCACTCGTCTCACCCCGGGACGAGTACCATCCAGGCACTCGTCCCCCCCCGGGACGATTAAAAAAAAAAAAAAAAAAAAAAACAAGGTCAAAACAGTCGGGGAACTGCTCGAGCATGCTTAGCGGTAAACCATCTAAAGGCACCCTTGCACAAGTCATCTTGGGTCAAGCGACTCGTCGCTTTTCTCATGTCGGTCATTCCCTCATCGATTCGTCGCTTGAGGGGGTAGTCACACTTAGTTGCCAATCAACACCATTATACCCAGTCTGGGAAATGACACGCATTCAAAGGATCATTGCAAAAGACAATCACGCCCCTGCTTGGGGCAGCAAACAAGCAATCATCACAAACTGATCATATACTTGGCATTCGTGAATCATGAACTCAAGGTTCCCGTAGACAAAAGGTTGCGCCCTTTGCCTATTCATGACTGATCAATGTCTAAGTTCAAGTAATACCTCACCGAACCAGGTTAATGCTTGATTTTAGTTCCTTAGCTCGTCAGAAGCAAGGATTCAAGAATGCGTGCCCTTTCCATACTTGGGGCATCAAGAGTTGGTTAGGTTACTGAGAAACCCTAATCATTAGTGCTTTGGTTATATATTTTTGCTCAACATTGCACCATGTGCAACGCTTCCCAAAAAGGGGCATTTGTAGACACCAAAACAGCACCAATCCGATTATGTGACGACAAGCACTGATCGCACTAACACACACAGCCCCCAGGGCAGCCCTCGGAGGTTAAACAGTGGTTCTAACCACTCACACAGCAGTTTTGCAAGTCAGAAACCAATTTGGCACTTTTTAGACACTTTATTGCTTATTCGTCCCACCAAGGGACGAGTGCTGTTTTACTCGTCCTACCCAGGGACGAGTGAAAGTTTTACTCGTCCTACCCAGAGACGAGTGCTGACTTATACTCGTCTCACCTAGGGACGATTACCAGCGCTCGCTTCGGGGTGGGACGAATGTCAGGTTTGACCGGCAAAAAGTCAAATCTCGGCATGTAACAACTCAGAACTGCCACTTAGCTTTTCTTGCATGACATAGGAGTGCGAGTGAGTTCTTTTGACAACTCATATCTACAAATTAACTCTCCCTTCACTGCATGGGAATAAGAGTAAGCTTTTTAAGACAACTCAGATTTGCCACTTAGCTATCCCTTCATTGCATGGGAGTGCAAGTGAGCTTTTCTAAAACACACAAAGACATGCACAGAGACAGTTAAGAATCCCTTGATCAAGAAGAAGTCTTTCTTTGAGGCAAAAAGCATTCATGCAAAGAAACACTTTTGCATGTTAATTCAAAGAGACCCCTCGGGTCTATAAAATGGTGAGTTTCCTCACCCAAAAGATATACCGAGCTGGAGCATTTTGAGCGACGAAGTGCTGCTAATTCATTTACTTGCGATTTGTGTTTTCAACATCCATAATCTCTTAATCGAAAGAGAGGTTATTGGGTGACTTTTGAAGGCACGAATCAAGAACCAACACCCCATTCTTTTGACCACAATATCCTACCAATTTGCCGACAACACATCACATCAGGTTTCGGACCCATCCTAAGCGGATTGGTGTCGGAGCAAAGTTTCACCCGCGGGTGGTTTGCCTTCGGGCACCCCTCCCGCTTTATTGCTTTTGTAGTTTTTTAGCTAGTTTCATGTTTATGCTTTTATCAAGTTTTCAGTTCATTTAGATTCATTTTAGCCATAGTTAGATTTATCTTTTATTTTTCATACACAGGTGCTACTGATTCTTTGTTTGTTTCTTTGAACGCAGATTTGCAGCATTGGAGGAGCAGCGAGGAATCGACCTGTACCAACGCAAGCGGCGACAACGTTTTGGTTCGCCCATTTTATATGTGGGCACGTGGAAGAAGGAATTCTGAAACGAGTTGTAGAGATCAATATCTAACGCTCCTATCCCCTAAAAAGGAAGGAGACGCATTGTAACACGAATTGAAAAGAATATCAATAAAAAAGGGCCATAGTTTATATTGCTTTTATATCTTGTGTTCATTCATTTGTGTTCTTTCCTTTTAATACAATTTTGTTTAGTCTTTCCTTTTTGTTTTCGGAATCTCGTGTTTTCAAAGGGTAATTCAAGATGGGCTGGAGTAGGTGGTGTCATCAAGGATGCAGAGGGGTAAATTTTGTTGGTGTTTACTGAAAACATCAGAAACCAAACTAGTCATGTAGTTGAGGCTAGAGCTCTCTTTCAAGGAGTCTTATAGTTAAATTCTTTGGGCTTTAGAAAAGTTATAATCGAAGGTGACTTGATCAATATCATTAATATGGTTAGAGGGATGTAGAATCCAACTTGGAAAATCTCAAACCTATTGGAGGAAGTTCATAAATTGGCTCAAACATTTGAAATTGTCTAGTACCAATATGTATTTAGGGAGGGTGACAATTTGGTCAATTTTTTAGCTAACTTAGGCACTTTTAAAAATGGCGTCACAGTTTGAAATACGAAGTTTTTGAAAGGCTTAATCCAACTAGCTAATAATATTAGAAGACGGTAATTTTCTTACTACTTATTTGGTGGTTAGAGTTTGACTCTACTCAACGGGGATTTCATGGTAATTTTTAAATTTTACAAACCATATTTTTTTAATTCAAACAAGAGGAGATATTGGCCATGATGGGGTGGGAAGAGTGGTAACTAAAGTATGAAGAGCTAGGAAAGGAATCTAGACCCAATAGAACCAAGAGCTAGGTTTTGGTTGTGGATGGTCTGTTGGGAATGTTTTTTATCCTATCATTTTTTTGTTGTTAGTCCAGTTAGCTCAACCTTGGAGTTTTCTCTCCCCTGCATGGGATTGAAATGCTTTGGGTTGTCTCAAAATTTTAGGAGTATGTATGGAAATTTTATGGTAGCTTTGCTTGGGTTCGATACTGTTGGATCTCTGGATCCTAGTTTCTCTTTTGGTGGCCTATGGGCCTCCCTTAATCTCTTGAAGCTATGTGGATCCATTTTGTAAAATACTTGTGGTTCCTTTCAAAACCCTTTCTTCCACCAAATAAAAAATAAAGAGCATGCGATCAACAAGTGCGTTATAAATATTTTAAATTTTAATATCGCATGTTATGAGATGGACATATAGCAAGAGAGTAAATTAAAAATAACTTATAAAGACCATAAAGGATATAGTAAATTTTAGACTAAATCAATGATATTCTAGTTTTCAAAAAGATCTCCTTGCCTTGTTGTATCATAAAATATAGAAAATAAAATCTTACCAGATGAACCACCTTCCTTGTACCCCTTCAAATATCTCATTCGAAGGTGTGTCTCATTTGAAGGTGTGCGATTAACTTCTACAAGATATTAATGAAAAAATTATTGAAAATTGGCTTTGGTATTTACTTCAAAAGAACATATAATATACATGAACAAATTCAATGAAAAGATTTAGTTTTCCTTCATGTTTTTTTTTAAATAAGAAACTTCATCACACTTCCTAAAAAAAACATATTTTAGTTTCATTTAGAGAAAAATATTAGGGGTTTATCACACTGCCCAAATAACTAAAAAAATACCCAAATAACTAAAAAAATAAAAAGAAAATGTATTTTATTTTTCATTTAGCCAAAAATACTATATTACTTTTTTCTTGATTATATTTTCATAACTGACATACAAGCCCCCAATAATATGATGCAAGCAACCAACAAGACCTTTTCCTAATTGAAGAGCATATGTTGTCTATTGTGGAAACCTCATTTGAAATAACTTGACTAATCACCAACATTTTGTTAGATGAGATTTTCTATAATTCAAATCTAGTTCTAATGGAAATGGCCTCTTCCATTTTGGCTAGAATGACCATAGTTCCTCCTATCGTATATAAATTATTGAATTTGGATCAGGAGGTAAAAAGGAAAATTAACTAAATAAAACAAATTTAATTAATAATCTTGCAGAGCCATTACTAACATAAAAAAAAATTAATCGAACATAGGAAATAGCTACTAATTTATATGACGAGGGAAGGGAGGAAGTCGGCGAAGAGGAAAAGAAGGGAGGTTGGAGGAATAAGGGGAAAGGATTTGGAGCGATAAGGAGGAAGAGGGAATAAAGGAGGGAATGGAGGGATAAGGGGAAGAAGAGATATTCTAATTAAAAAATCATGCCGACATTTTTCGACAACTAAACTAACCTAGCCTAACCACTATGTGTTCACACTGCTACATTCTCCCCCTTAAAGGTGAGAGGACTGACAATACAGTCTCTCAGCTTTACAAATTGAGCTTTAGCCAGTGCCTTGGTGAAGATGTCCGCAACATTCTCCAACGTGTGGCAATAGTGAAGCTCAACAGTTTCAGTTTCCACCATATCTCTGATGAAGTGGTACTTCATATCAAAATGCTTGGATCTACTATGGTGGACAGGATTGTATGCCAACTGAATGACACTAATGTTGTCACAAAATATCTTTTTTGGACCACTTTGCTGCTCTCCAATTTCTTCTAATACCTTTCGTAGCCATAAATCTTGAGTACTAGCATGAGTAACTACTATATACTCTGCTTCGTTGAAGATAGTGCTACTATCGTCCGCTTCTTGGAACTCCAAGTTATTAGTCCTGATCCCAGACTAAAACAGTTCCCTGAGGTTGATTTTATGTCATCAATGTTGCTACCCCAATCACTATCACTGAAGCCTACAAGCTTGATAGTGTTACATTTATGGTAATGGATTCCAAAATCCCATGTACCCTTTACATATATGAGAATTCTCTTAGTTGCCTGCAAATGCAACTCAGAAGGGTTAGACATAAATCGAGAGACAAGAGAAACAACATACTGAATATCAGGTTTAGTGTTGGCGAGAAACATCAAACTCCCAACCATGCTTCTGAAAGTGGTCACGTCAACTTTTGATGCTCCATCATCTTTGCTTAATTGGATCCCATGTCCAACTGGAGTTGCAACTGGTTTGCAATGCTCCATAGCAAACTTCTTAAGCATGTCCCAAACATACTTATGTTGACAGATGAAGATCCCTGTATCTGACTGATGAACCTCCATTCCAAGGAAGTAGTGCATTAAGCCAAGATCCTTCATCTCAAACTGCTCCATCATGGAGTGTTTGAACTTCATATTCAGTTTTTCATTACTACCCATGAAAATGAGATCATCCTGTAGACACCAAAACAGCACCAATCCGATTATGTGACTGCAAATACTGATCGCATTGACACACACAGCCTTCAGGGCAGCCCTCAGAGGTCAAACAGTGGTCCTAACCACTTTCATAGCAATTTTGTAAGGTCAAAAGGCAATTTGGCACCTCCAGACATTCTGCTTCAAATTCTCATTTGCGCCCTGGCTTCTTCTTGGTGTCGCAATATTGTTTTATTGTTTTAACGAGGCAAAGTCATAAGAAAACTTTTGCCAAGCGTGTCACAAAATCATGACGTCGCGATATCATGACGTCGCGATATCGCGACACCAAAGAAATAAATAGGGCGTAGGGTGGGAGTTGTCGCGATATCGTGACAGCGCGATGTCGCGATCGTGCTGTCATGATATCGCGATCGCGCGATGTCGTGACAATCGTGATATCGCGACCGTCATGATATCGCGACGTTGCGACCGTCACGATATCGCAACACCCTCGACAGCAAACGAGACATAACCAAAGCACTGTCACGTAATCAGATTGGTGCTATTTTGGTGTCTATAGATGCTCCTTTTTGGAAAGCGCTGCGGGTGACACAGTGCTGAGCAAAAATAGATAACCAAAGCACTAGTGATTAGAATTTCTTAGTAACCCAACCAACTTGTGATGCCCCAAGCATGGAAAGGGGATGCATTCTTGAATCCTTGCCTCTGACGAGCTAAGGAATTTGATTTCAAGTATTAACCTATTTTGGTGAGGTGTGACTTGATCTTAGACATTGATCAGTCATGAATAGGCAAAGGGCGCAACCTTTTATCCACGGGGGAAACTTGAGTTCATGTTTCAGGAATGCCAAGCGTTTGATCGCGTTTGATCGGTTTGTGGTTGTTGTTTAAGCAGGAGCGTGATTGTCTTTGTCAATGATTCTTTGAATGCATGCCAATGCCCTGATTAGGTGTGTGTTTGTTGATTGGTGACTAAGTGTGACTATCCCCTCAAGCGACGAATCGATGAGGGAATGACCGCCATGAGAAAAGTGACGAGTCGCTTGACCCGAGGTGACTTAGGTTAGGGTGCCTCCAAATGTTTTTTCGTTGAATGTGCACGCAGTTTTTGGACTTTTGGATTATTGTTGTTGGGTAAAAACCCTTTTTGTGATGCCATAATGGGGTGAAAGTGTCGAAAGTCCATCTTCCCGTGGAGCGGTCCGACTATGGTAGCCTTCTTGGGGAAGTAGGAGAGTGACAATTTGAGACCCGACATCGATTTTGCTATGCCAAGAGGTTAAGTGCAAGAGCACTTGTGTCTGGCAATGTTTATTGTTGTTTGTTTGTGTTGCATTTTTTTTTGTTGTTTTTGTTGTTTTGTTGTTCTTGTTGTTTTTGTGACGCCATTTGGGGATGAAATTGTCGAAAATCCATCCTCCCATGGAGTGGTCCGGCTATGGTAGCCTTCTTAGGGAGTAGGATAGTGACAATGTAAACCTTGACATCAGTTTTGCTATGCCAAGAGGTTAAGTGCAAGAGCACTTGTGTCCGACAATTTTTATTGTTGTTTTTGTGTTGCATTTTTGTGATGTTTTTGTTGTTTTGATTTTCTTGCTTTGTGTATATGTCATGATTTTATGTTATGCACAATGATTTATGTTGATTGATGCATGTTTATGGTGACGACTGCATATGGTATGATAAATGCGCATGTTGTTGATTCATATGTGATATGAAGAAATGAAATGGACGAATGGAATTTGTGATGTGTGGCTATGGCACCATAGACTGTTTAGAATTCTGTTATTTGTTTTTAGGCGATTGCTGTGATGAATGAATTTGTATGTATACATGTGGTTTTTCTTTTTTTGTATTTTCTGTTGGTATGGCAAAGATGAAAAGTAGCGCAGTTGGTTTAGAAATGTAGCTAAGGTTTTCTAAGACTCAGACGATTTTAACTCACTAGCCATGACTGTACTTTATCTTACAAGACTTTTGGACAAGGTATGAATCGGACTTGTTTTTGACCAAGCTATTTCACATCCCTATGTGTGCGATTGAGTTCATTTATGTGGTATTCATCAGGATACCGCCAGTGCCAGATAGGCTATCAACCAAACCTCAGACTTGAGGATCACCTAATTAGCTCCACTAACTCCTTTATTGTATTTAGTCAGATTAATCTACGGTGTTTTCTAGGATACCATAAGCTAGCTCATCCACATGCAAACATTGATCTGTACACAAGTTAATGTGATAGATATATCATCATGCGGGAGGTTTACCTCCAGTGACTGATAGGCTATCCACCAAACCAGTACTAAGGCTTGCCTCATGACCTGTTGGAATGCTGAGAGTTCCAGGGATTCAAGTTCGACTCCCTTCTTTTCTTCAATTGTATTGGGATACTTGCTCGATTGTAGTGATAAAAATAACTGTTTATTTTTATATATTTTTCTTTTGAGCAAGGGATTAGGATGTGGAGTGACAATAATCACTATTGTTTATGCCTTTTGATGTGTGCACTATAGGTTGTCAAATTTTGGTGTTTTGACTTTTTGCAAATTTTTGATGTTTTGCAACTATTGAGAATTTTAGGATCTTAGGGAATTGGGTAGGGAGGATGCTTGTCCTTTTGCCAACTCTCAGCATTCTTTGGGTCATTCGCATAGGGGGATGAGCAAGATAACCGTTTTGCTTATGGTGAACTCGATTAGTGTGCAGGTTTCATCTTTCGTCCATACAACTTAGGAATTGTTATGTGTTTTAATTTGTGTTGGGATGCTACATAACAAGGCGTATTTCAAGTATGACTCTACCTTTGTAAAACCTTTCTAACTTGGTCCAGTACGTGGCTAGAAAGAAAAATTACGACTGAAAGACGAAAACTCTTGATATATTCGAATACCACTGACTCTAGTGTGGGAAAAAGTAATGCATGGTGTTTTTGTTGTTTTTGTAAAATGGAACAGTGTGGAACAAGATGGACTAGCAGAGCAATTACATCCTATGGTGCCTTTGACCTGTACGACCACAAATATGCAATGTATGGATGCAATGCTTAATGCAGCTATGTATTTTTGTATTTTTGATGGATTGATTTTTGTGAATATGAAGATGAGACATGAGAAGAGCTTTTTGTTGATGAATTTGAGCATGCCTAGAAATGAGATGCGAATTTTTTGTTGTTTTTTGATGATTTTTGAATTTTGACTTTTCTTATTCTTGACCAAGCGATTGTGGAAATATTTGGAAATTTTTGGGGTGACCAAGGGATTGCGATAATCTTGGAGCACTTTGGGTTTGACCAAGCGATTTTAAGAATCCTTGGAGCATTTGAGGATTGACCAAGCGATTTTAGGAATCCTTGGAGCATTTGGGGATTGACCAAGTGATTATAGGAATCCTTGGAGCGTTTTGGGATGACCAAGTGATTATAGGAATCCTTGGAGCATTTTGGTATGACCAAGAGATTGTGATAACCTTTGGAGCTTTTTGGGGTGACCAAGTGATTGCAATAATCCTTGGAGCTTTTGGGGTGACCAAGGGATTGCGATAACCCTTGGAGCTTTTGGGATTGACCAAGCGATTGCGATAATCCTTGGAGCTTTTGGGGTGACCAAGAGATTGCGATAATCCTTGGAGCTTTTGGGGTGACCAAGGGATTGCGATAACCCTTGGAGATTTTGGGTTTGACCAAGCGATTATGGGAATCCTTGGAGCATTTTTGGGATTGGCTCTTCAGGGGATAGAGGTACCCCCATCTTGATGGTCTTTGTGCTCCGGATCTGGCTCTGGAGGTATGGGTATGAATGGATCTTCCATAGGTACGGATAGGAGGACAGGGTCCACCATCGACACTGATGTTGCTATGAGGTCTCTTGGCAGAAGTTGATCTTTGTGTGCCCAAAGTGGCGGATGTAACACTTGGTCCCATTGCGGTGGGTTAATGCGCCACTCATGCCCTATTATTATGTTTATCTATTGAATTGCTTCATCGATATTTATGGGATGTCGATGTTGTCGCATGTGATTGCTATGGGCGATATTTGTTTTATCCTCATCTTCGACCAGCGAGTATAGCTCATCAGAATCTGGAGATTCTAAGACATGGAGGACTACATCATCAGGTAGCCCTATGGTCGAGGGTTGATCCTCTTTGAAAGGAGCCTCATGTAAGTTGGGCCTTGGGAGCTCTAAAATCTTGGTCTCTAACAACTCAAAGTGCTCTAACGCTTTGCATGTATCAGGGGATTTGAGCTCCTCCTATTTGGTTGGTTCTTGTTGAGGAACTTGGGGCCTATGGAGGGGTGGCCAGATAGCACCCCCATGCCTTAGTAGGGCATTTCATACTGCTCTTCTCCTTGCTCAGATTCTTTAGAGGATTCTTGAGGAATTTATAAGGGTGGCCCATAAACCTGGATGGGAGCCTGAGGAAGGCGCCCGTCATTGGTTATAGGAGTGGCCTCCCACTCATTTCTAGGAGGCATCGAGGGTGGTGCTTGATAAGGTCACAAAGACTTGTCTTGCACCTAGGGGTTGTGCCTCTCATAATGTTTTGTCTTATGCATGTGAGGGGTTGGAGTCTTCTCCTGCATAGTGTGTTGGAACAACTCATCCTTCTGGCGTTGAAGGTGCTCTTTGTTAATATGGTACAGTTCCTCTAAATGTAGTCGCTCTAGCTCAAGCTATGTGAATTGCATTCGGCGTGCGATGTGCTTGACAGATTCTAAGATAGTTGGTCCTACCGCCTCATGTCTAGAAGGCCTAGATGCCTCTCCTAGATATCTATCTCGGTCATAGTGATCCAAGATCTCTATAGGCCACCGCCCTCTGTTGGAGGTAGTAGCATTCCCTTGGGGCTTTAGCGTCAGTGAGTGGTCCTGATAGATAGCAGGTGTGGAGGCGTATTTCTCCTGCACTATATATTGCTCTCGAGGAAGGTAGGGATATTCCTCTTGCTCTCTTTCATAAGTGAAAAAGGGATGGACGAAGTTGGTTCACCCCGCCTAAGGAGCCTTGTGTTTTGCATTTGTCCTTGTAGTCCTGACAACTAGAGGGGGTGAATGAGGGATAGTGTAATGATGTGGTTCCTCCCGTTGAACCCTATGTTGACTTAGTGCTTTATCACATGATGACCACTCATAGCGAGCATCTAAGGGAGCTCTCCTATTGATGTACCCCTCATGGAAGGGTGTGTGCTGGGTGCTATGCTGAACAGGAGTGAACCTAGAAGATGTGTCCCTATAGTCCTTTTCCGTTAAGGTGTGGAGGGGACTGCCTTGTGTGTTAGGTCGCAAAGGTGGTATGACCAAATCCTTGGGACTGTAACGGAGGCGACTCGTGCCTCCTTGGACATTCCCCATAGCATCCGCCCGTGATTGGGCTTGGCTGCGGGTGTACACCATTGTGGTACCTTTCTACTAGCTAAGTAGATTTCTATCTTTTCGTTAATGATTTTTGATTTTTTTGTTACACTAAGCAGAAATGAACACAGACATACACAAACGGTGATTATCTCTTTTAAAGATTAATGGTGTGTCCTAGACTGGTTTTAGTGCATTTTGATGATTTTGTTTTGTTTTTGAATGTTTTTGAAGAACGTTTAAATGCATAATGAAGGCTCATATAACTCCCAAAATGGTTGCCCCTTCAATATACCAACCAGGCCGATATACCAACCTCTCTATATACCCGCCCTTACGAGAGGGAGACTATAGGTACGTGAGAGCAGATGGTAAGTGATACGTAGACAGTACGGAAGGGGGATTGTCCTGTTAATGGCACCT
This sequence comes from Wollemia nobilis, assembly GCA_028583015.1. NCBI lineage: Eukaryota > Viridiplantae > Streptophyta > Pinopsida > Araucariales > Araucariaceae > Wollemia > Wollemia nobilis. The sequence continues at coordinate 27,047 of JAQPPZ010009999.1, forward strand.
ACCATAGAAGACTTATCCTCGCACACTGGGAATCACCCTAGCAACACACGATCAGCTTTCGTCAGGATTTACGCCTAACAACAGTGACAATCAAGGTAATGGATGCACAATCAAGCCAAGG
>JAQPPZ010010000.1:0-28874 GCA_028583015.1 Wollemia nobilis
TTGTAGACACCAAAACACCACCAATCCGATTATGTGGCTACAAACACTGATCGCTTTGACAAACACAGCCCCCAAGGCAGCCCCTAGAGGTTAAACAGTGGTCTTAACCACTTTTACAGCAATTTTGGAAGGTCAGAAGGCAATATGGCACCTTCGAACAACCTACTCCAAATCCGTCCCACCCTGGGACGAATTCAAATTGGAATCCGTCTCACCAAGGGACGAATTCTGAATTCGTCCCTGGGTAGGACAAATTCTGAGTTTAACGAGAAAAAAGAAGAATGGCGCCAAGTGGCAACCAAAGATAGTCAGTTGATGACTCCTACCTCGCACGCGTGTGTGGGTGGGCAAATAGGCCGTTAGAGGACTGTCACAAGGGCAGTTATGAAAGCCCAAGTCATGGAGGACTCCCCTCCCTCATGGGAAGACATGACTGCCACATGGCACCTATGACCAAAACATGGCGCTTATGCTTCCCTCTCAAAAGAGACCCCATGGGTCTATAAAAGGTGGGACTTTTCTCACCCAAAGGGGAGATTGGAGGCGATTTCAAGCAACGAAGTGCTGTCCAATTGAATACCCATTTGCATCCCTTTGATTCACCTTCTCACATCCACTAATCTCTTTCGCAAGGGAGGTTATTGGGTGGCTTTTGGAAGTGTGGATCCAACCCAAATCCAACATTTGACCACCTTACACCACCAATTCGTAGACACCCCAATCCTAAGAGGTTTTGGACCCATCCCTAGTGGATTGGCTCTGAAATCAAGTGCCAACGGTGGGAGGCCCACTTGGGCACCCTGCATTTTCCATGTTTTGTTTTAAAAGCATTATAGATTATTGTTTCAGGTTGCATCTCATGTTATTCTGTTTGGTTAACTCATAGCTTCAATTTCATAACATTTTGATCAGATTTTATCATGCCTTTTGTCGCTTTATTTTCCTACTAACTTGCAGGTGGTGATATCGAATTCCCAAGGATAGAGGCCAAATTGGGAGAATCCGACCATCTGGGTCATCCCAAAATGGCCCCAATTACATAACCCACCTATTTGTAGGTGTTTTGGAGGTCTCGAGTGAAAGCACGAGATTTCGGGCAGAGGGAGCACTAATTATGCAACATAAGACGAAATGTAACGCTTTAATCCTATGCACAAAAACGAAGAAAGGAGACAATTTGAAAATGAAAGAAAAGATGTAAAGAAATCACAGCCCTCTTTATTCAAATATCTTATCCTCGGTTACATAGACGTCTCCTCCCTTTTTGGGGGCTAGGAGCGTTAAATTCGTATTTGTTACAATATGTGACTTAGTCTTCCTCTTTCCGCGTGCCCACGTTTGAATGGACGGGCCAAGATGATGTCGCCGCTTACGTCGATGAGTCCTTCACCTCTGCTGCTCCTCCTGCGAACAAAGAAACAACGAAGATGTCAGTAGCACCTGTTGCAAGTGAAAAGTGTTCGTTCTTCTAAAATCATCAAAAGATGCATGCAAACATTTATCTAAACAGTAAACAAAATGATTCTAAATAGCCTGAAAACTTGACAGAAGACAGAAAATGTTACCAGAAGGCCATTGCCACTGAGACAGCTGGCCAATCTGCCTTCAACTGGAATTCGTCCCTGGGTGGGACGATTTCTGACTGCAATTCGTCCCTGGGTGGGACGAATTCTGGAATTCGTCCCTGGGTGGGACGATCTCTGACTGCAATTCGTCCCTGGGTGGGACGAATTCTTCTGTGTTGAAGAAGCCGACCTGCTGCTGCTCCAATGTCGATTCTCGAGACCTGCAAAACGCCTGCAAACAAGGGGGTTATGTAATTGGGGCCATTTTGGGACGACCCAGATGGTCGGATTCTCCCAATTTGGCCTCTACCCTCGGGAATTTGATCTCGCCACCTGCAAGTCAGTGAAACAACAAAGCGACACAAAACATACTAGAATCTACCAAAAGTTACGAAATTGCAGCTGTGAGTTAACCAAACATAATAACACAAAATGCAACCTGAAAAAGTAATCTAGAATGCTCTAAAACCTAGAAAGTGCGGGGGTGCCCAAGTGGGCCTCCCACCGTTGGCACTTGATTTCGGCGCCAATCCACTAGGGATGGGCCCAAAACCTCTTAGGATTGGGGGGTCGGCGAATTGGTTGGTTCGGGTGTCCATGTGTTGGATTTGGGTCGGGTTCAAGCTTCCAAAAGCCACCCAACAACCTCCCTTGCAAAAGAGATTGGTGGATGTGGGAAGGTGAACCAAAAGGGATGCAAGTGGGTCTTCAACTCGGCGACACTTCGTTGCTTGAAAACTCCTTCAACTCTGTATATTTTGGGTGAGAAAAGTCCCACCTTTTATAGACCCATGGGGTCTCTTTTGGGAGGGAAGCACAAATGCCATGTGTTGGTCATAGGCGCCATGTGGCAATCTTGTCTTCCCATGAGGGAGGGGAGTCCTCCGTTGACTTGGGCTTTGATAAATGCCTTTTGTGACAATATTCTAACAGCCCCTCTGTCCACCTACACACGCGTGCGAGGCAGGAGTCATCAAGTGACTGTTATGGGCTGCCACTTGGCGCCATTTGTCTTTTTGCCCGTTAAGCTTAGAATTCGTCCCACCCGGGGACGGATTCAGAATTCGTCCTGGGGTGGGACGGATTCTATTTTGAATTCGTCCCTGGGTGAGACGAATACTGGGCAAAGTGTCCAAGTGTGCCAAATTGCTTCTTGACCTTACAAAATTGCTATGAAAGTGGTTAAGACCACTGTTTAACCTCTGAGGGCTGCCCCGGGGGCTGTGTTTGTCAAAGCGATCAGTGTTTGCGGTCACATAATCGGATTGGTGCTGTTTTGGTGTCTACAGATGCCCCTTTTTGGGAAGCGCTGCGGGTGACGCAGTCTTGAGCAAAAATAGATAACCAAAGCACTAATGATTAGGGTTTCTTGGTAACCTAACCAACTTTTGATGCCCCAAGTATGGAAAGGGCATGCATTCTTGAATCCTTGCTTCGACGAGCTAAGGAATTTGATTTCAAGTATTAACCTATTTTGTTGAGGTGTGACTTGAACTTAGACATTGATCGAGTCATGAACAGGCAAAGGGCATTTTTATCCTCGGGGGGAACCTTGTGTTCATGATTCACGAAATGCCAAGTGTTTGATTGATTTGATTGTTGCTTGTTTACTGCCCCAAGCGGGAGCGTGATTGTCTTTGTCAATGATTCTTTGAATGCATGTCATTTTCCTTAATTGGGTGTGTGATTGTTGGTTGGTGACTAAGTGTGACTACCCCCTCAAGCGACGAATCGATGAGGGAATGACCTTCGTGAGAGAAGCGACGAGTCGCTTGACCCAAGATGACTTGTGCAAGGGTGCCTTTAAAGGGTTTACCGTTAAGCGTGTGCAATTTTTCCAACATTTGGACCTATTTTTGGTGGGTGTTAACCCTTTTGGTGATGCCGTAATGAGGTGAAATCATCGAAAACCTAACTTCCCGTGGAGCGGTCCGGCTATGTTAGCCTTCTTGGGGAAGTAGGAGAGAGATAATTTGAACCTCGACATCGATTTTCTTTGCCCAGAGGTTAAGTGCAAGAGCACTTATGTCCGGCAATGTTTTTTCTGTTTGTTTTTGTTGAATTTTGTACTATTTTTGTGGTTTTTGTGATGTCATTTGGGGATGAAATTGTCTAAAATCTGTCTTCCCGTGGAGCGGTCCGGCTATGGTAGCCTTCTTAGGGAGTATGATAGTGACAATTTGTGACTCCAATGTCGATTTTGTATGCCCTTGTTGTCAGGTGCAGTAGCAATCCTGTCGGGCAATTTTATTGTCTGTTTTTAGTGCATTTTTAGTCATTTTTTGATTTTTTTTAAGTGCTGGCCTGAATTCGTCCCTGGGTGGGACGAATTCCAGCTGGAGAATTCGTCCCTGGGTGGGACGAGCGCTAATCAGAGCGCTCGTCCCAGTCAAGGACGAATTCCAGTGCAAAAGGCCTATTTAATGGCCAAAACTTGATTTTGGGCTCATTTGTGTCATTTTTTTCTTGCGATTTTGGAGCTCTGGGAGGAGGAGGTAATTCTGCGAAGCGAAGCGCTGCTGGAATTCTCTCTTCTATCATGAGTGCACACACTGGTTCGAGCGGCGGAGCCGAAGCGAAACCTGTAAGTGTTCCTAGAGTTTATTTTGCTTTTATTTAATGCATTGTTTTTGTGTTGACGCTTTTCAAAACTTTAAGATTTTTTGTGATGTTTTTGTTTAACAGTTAAGGTTAGAAACCCTAGAACTAAAAATTTGATCTGTTATATATATATTTTTTTTTTTGTGTTTGTGTTGATTTTTTTTTTTGCTTTGCAGGTTGTTAGGAGCCGGTACCGTGTACCCGTTGCATTTACTGAGGCGCGGTTGGCATTGACCGATGATGACTGGGAATGGCTTGATGCCCTTGGGCTCAAGCAGGTGGCTCGACTGGAGCCTGTGGTTTCGGATCAGGCCTATCTGACGGCCCTGATCAAGCTTTGGGATCCGTGGACCAATACTTTCCATCTCCCGACAGGGGAGATGACTGTGACTCTTGAGGACGTCTATCGGTTGCTTCGGATTTCGATAGATGGTCTGCCTATTAGGACATCGCCGTTTGATCAGCGGACTGCTATACTTACGAGATGTTTTGGGCATGGGGGGCAGCTGGGTGTAGCAAACCCAGTGGAGACAGTCGAGGTGGATTGCCAGGCTGGAGGGATTTTGGTTAGCTGGTGGCAGGAGAGGGGGTGTTAGGAGTGAGGCACGCATTCTTGATGGGCCTCATTTCTAACATTCTTCTCCCCGATTCGTCGAGCGCGAGGTTCCCGTGGAACCTGCTTGGATTTGGTGTGGCGGTTGGCGAGTGCCCGATAGAGGCACCGTTGATTCCGAGATGGGGACAGACTTTGTTGGCACAGCTCTACGGGGAGGCTGTACGGGGTCCGATGTCGACAGCGGAAGGGTGTCGATTGCAGTTTTTTGTTGCGATGCTTGGGGTTGGCGAGCACATAGCTGTTGAGAGGCCTACCGGGTTACCGTGGATGACTCGGGCGGCGATGGAGGATGAGGAGATTGGTTATGCAGTTTTGTGGCGGCGGTCTACGGAGCAGGGGCAGAGTCGGCGATGGGCAGGTGTCGTTGAGCACTACACTGATGCCTTTTCTCGGCTCACTCCAGGGGAGGTGTTTTGGCGTCCCTATCGGGACTGTCCAGGCTGGCTTGAGGCTGGAGAGTGGCTCCGACGGGTACGGAGGGAGCGGTGGTTGACTGGGCGGCACGGGACGGAGCATGAGTTCTTTCCGTACCGCCGGGTTACACGATAGTTTGGGGTGCGCCAGGGGTTGCCTGGTGAGCCCGTGGTCTATCGGCGTCGGGGAGATGAGAGGGATCTGGAGCCACCGGTCACCGCGCCATTGGGCGAGGAGTCCGATGCAGTGATTGAGGTCCCGGATGTGGATGACATCGGGACTACCACTGAGTATGACTCGTGGTGGGTACTGCGGCGTTGGAGAGGAGAGGGGCCACTGGGAGGCACGGAGGCGGCAGTGGAGGATGCTGAGGCAGCAGGGGGTGATTGGGGGGGTCCGTTGGATGATGCGGACATGGTGGATGTGGGAGATGAGGATGTGGACTTGGGTGTTTCGGAGCAGTCGGACATGCAGGATGTGGAGGAGCAGTGGGAGCCTGAGCAGGCTACTGTCCCCGCGAGTCCTATGCGTCCGACAGATACAGAGGAGGTGGGGTCGGATGTAGGCGTTGAGATTGCGTGACTGACAGAGCTGCTGCGGATGCGGGATCTGGAGTTGGGGGATGCGAGGCGGGAGCTGGGGGATGCGCGGTAGGAGAGGGATCTTCTACGGGCTCAGTTGGCAGAGCGGGATAGAGTTTTGGCGCAGCGCGATGATGCATTGTCTATCTATCATCGACGAGAGGCGAGTGGTGTCTGTACCGGATAGACTTGGAGAGGGAGGTCATCCGCCTTGGTGGGCGGCTACCTGAGCCTTCGGTCGGTGGATCTTCACGGCGGACAAGGGATAGTCTGACTGAGCAGTCAACATCATCTCGTCGCAGGCGGTTAGATGAGGGGGGTGGTAGCAGGCATGATGCGGGGGCTAGTAGTAGCCGCCCTGCAGGGTCCCGTAGGACCCACACCACGGGGGGTAGTTCCCGTCGCACCGATCCTGCGTGATCATGGTGGTCGACGCCTTAGGTTGGGTTTTTGGATATGATTGCGGGGTTTGAGGACCGGTTTTGTAGCCTGCGGGCATCTTTTTGACGATATATATATATATACCGGTTTTATTTTTGGTTTTGTACATGTGATGATGTGATTTTTGTTATGCATGTTTATATTTATTTTGATGAATGCAGATGTTATGATGAATGTAAATGTTTTTGATGTCTATGTGATATGCGAGGTGAAATGGATGAATGACATTTGTGATGATTGCACTATAGGTTCGTTTAAGAAGCTCTTTATTTACATGGTTTTTTTTTTTTTGTATTTTTTGATGGTATCATAAGGATGATAAGTAGCGCGGATGGTTTTGGAATGAATGTAAGGTTTTCCGAGATTCGATCGGTTTTAACTCACCATCCATGGCTGTACTTTATCTTACAAGACTTTTTGACCAAGGTATGAATCGGACTTGTTTTTGACCCAGTTATTTCATATCCCTGTGTGTGCAATTGAGTTCATTTAGTGGTATTTGTTAGGATACCGCCAGTGCCAGATGGGCTTTCAACCGAACCTGTATTGAGGATCACCTAATTAGCTCCACGAATTCCTTTGTTGTATGTACTAAGATTAATCTACGGTGTAATCCAGGATGCCATAAGCTAGCTCATCCACATGCAAATATTGATCTGTACGCAAGTTAATGTGACAGATATATCGTCATGCGGGAGGTTTACTTACATTACCGATAGGCTATCAACCAAATTGGTACTGAAGCTTGCCTTATGACCTATAGAATGCTGAGAGTTCCGGGGATTCAAGGTCAACTCCCTTCTTTTCTTCAATTGTATTGGGATACTTGCTCATTGTAGTGATGAGATCACTGTTTATTTTGATTTGTTTTTCTTTCGAGCAAGGGATTGGGGATATGGAGTGACGAAAATCACTGTTGTTTGTGCCTTTTGATGTGTGCATTGTAGTTTGTCAAATTTTGGAGTTTTGACATTTTGCAAATTTTTTGTGTTTTGCAACTATTGAGAACTTTAGGGATTCTTAGGGAATTGGGTAGGGAGGATGCTTGTCCTTTTGCCAACTCTCAGCATTCTAGGGGTCATTCGCACAGGGGGATGAGCAAGATAACCGTTTCGCTTGTGGTGACCTAGATTATTTTGGAGGTTTCGTCTTTCGTTCACACAATTTGGGAATTTTAGTGTTTTGATTTGTGTTGGGATGTTACGTAACAAGGTGTATTTCAAGTATGACTCTACCTTCGTAAAATCTGTTCGACTTGATACACTACATGGCTAAAGAGGAAAATGATGACTGAATCACTGAAACTCTTGGTACATTCCCAGACCACCGACTGTAGTGTGGTAAAAGTTATGCTTGGTGTTTTTGTTGTTTTTGTAACATGAGACAATGCGGAACAAGGTGGACTATCGGAGCTATTGCAGCTTATGGTGCCTTTGACCCGTATGACTACAAATATGCAATGTATGGATGCAATGCTTAATGCAGCTATGTATTTTTGTAATTTTGATGGATTGTTTTTGGTGAAGGTGAAGATGAGGTGCGAGAATATGAATTTTTTGATGAATTTGAGTATGCCTAGAATTGAGATGCAAATCTTTGTTGTTTTTGATGATTTTTGTTGTTTTGTTTTTTGAATTTCTTGATTTTTTTGACCAAGCGATTGCGATAATCGTTGGAGCTTTTTGGGTTGACCAAGAGATTGCGATAATCCTTGGAGCTTTTTGTATTGACCAAGAGATTGCGATAATCCTTGGAGCTTTTTGGTTGACCAAGAGATTGCGATAATCCTTGGAGCTTTTTGGGTTGACCAAGAGATTGCGATAATCCTTGGAGCTTTTTGGGTGACCAAGAGATTGCGATAATCCTTGGAGCTTTTTTTTGACCAATAACGATAATCCTTGGAGCTTTTGGTGACCAAGAGATTGCGATAATCCTTGGAGCTTTTTGGGTTGACCAAGAGATTGCGATAATCCTTGGAGCTTTTTGGGTGACCAAGAGATTGCGATAATCCTTGGAGCTTTTTGGGTGACCAAGAGATTGCGATAATCCTTGGAGCTTTTTGGGTGACCAAGAGATTGCGATAATCCTTGGAGCTTTTTGGAGTGACCAAGAGATTGCGATAATCCTTGGAGCTTTTTGGATTGACCAAGAGATTGCGATAATCCTTGGAGCTTTTGGATTGACCAAGAGATTGCGATAATCCTTGGAGCTTTTTGGATTGACCAAGAGATTGCGATAATCCTTGGAGCTTTTTGGGTGACCAAGAGATTGCAATAATCCTTGGAGCATTTTGGGTTTGAATTATGGTTCTTTAGGGGATAGAGGTACCCTCAGCTTGATGGTCTTTGCACTCCGGATCTGGCTCTAGAGGTACGGGCACGAATGGATCTTTCCTAGGTGCAAATTTTGCGAAAAGGAGGGCAGGGTCTTCCCTCGGCACTGTTGTCATGATGGGATCTCGAGGTGGACGATGCTCATCTTGAATTTGGAGCCATGGATCCAACACTTGGTCCCACCTCGCTGGGTCTACATGCCATTCATGCCCTAGTAGTATGCCCATCTGTCCCATTAGATCTTCATGAGTTAGAGCGCGGTGATGTCGTCGCGCATGTCTGAGATAGTCCATTTCAGTTTCATCTTCTGAATCACTTTCATAGATCCAAAATTGTTCATCCTCTTCGACATCTGTTGCTTCCGATATTGAGGACTCTTCCTGTTCCAGTGAATTAATCTGGTCCCATTGCGGTTGTTCCACTCTTAGTGGAGGGACCTGATTCTCTTGAGACTATGTTATTTCATCCGGAACCTCTAAGGGGAACAGTTTCAGAAAGATGTCTAGCAACCGTTGATGTTCTCTTTGAGGGTTAATCTCTAAACTTTCGCCTCCCTATAGCAAAGAAGAGGGATTACTGTTGCTTGCCGGGGGTGTTTGTTGACCATGGGAGGTAGTCTCCCAATGTGTATTCTGTATTCGGATTGGCATAAGGACCCAATGCCAATCCCCCCTTGTTGCCTATTTCTAGGCCTTGCATATTTTCAACCAAGATGTCTAATGGCGGGGGATGGTTGAACCCTACCCCTGACTTGTCATATGGCATCTGATATCTTGGTTGGCAAAGGATCCGCATCCCTTGCTCATATCTGCCGAGCCCGTATCCATGCCAATTGCATTGGCCGAGATATTTTAGGGCAAATTCTGGGTTTGACAGATAATTGATGTTTTCAACAAAAGGCTCTTCGTCTGTTTCCTTTTGTTGGCATGGTTCAAGACCATGATCAAAGCCCCCATACACAAAATTTGTCCGGTTCGGTGGGTAGCCTAGAGGGACGATTGTTCCAATGGGAAGGCGAGGTCTTCCCATGTCTTGTACTGACTCCAGTGTGGGGGTTGCCACAACATTTTGCACTAAGTATTCCCCCGGGCCTGTCTTGGCCATTTCAACGAGTGATTGTTGATGATTGGGTGGGAGGAAACGGTAGTCCTTCCCGAGTCCATTCCATGTTTGGTGGTTCGGGAATCTTGGTTTTCGTTGCGTTGGGCGCTTCCTCTGTTGTTATTGTTGAAATTGTGGGCAACCTTTCTTCTAAGGGCTTAACCTCTTCCATGATTTGTTTTCCCTTGTCCTTCTGTTGGGCCATGATAGGTGGCGTTGATGATGAAGGAGCCGATGATGAAGTCTCACCTGGCTGGGATTTTGCCTTGTTGGCCACCGGTGGTGCCTGCGGTATTGGACCTTGTTTAGATGGATTTAATTGGAAATCCAAATGCGTTGAAGGGAGGGTCGATTGAGGTATGAATTGTACCGCATTGCAATACTTGAAGGGCTCTAAGTCCATTGGGACTACATGTATTTCTCCTTCATAAGCATACTTCAAGCACTGGTGGGCGATCGAAGGGACACATTTCATATCCCTGATCCAAGGCCGCCCTAGCAGTATATTATAAGCCATTTCACCTTCCAGCACATGGCACAGTGTAGGTATTGACTTTTGTCCTACACGGGTGGCGAAGCAGCTGTGTCGACTGTCGAGCATATTGCATCATTGAAAGCTCGGAGTGTGTACGTGGAGGCTGTGATGTGAGAGGCTGGCAGCTTCAAATGCTTCAAGGCTGCGGTGGTTATGATGTTCTTGGACGAGCCAGTATCTATCAGCACTCTCTTGTACGGAATCCCGTTGACCCGCGCGATAACGTGCTGGGGTGGATCTGCCATGTCATTTGATATCGTTTTGACCTCATCTTCTCTGAATGTGATGACCGGCTCCGTACATTGTTTCACATGTCCCACGAAGGCGTTGAAAGAATTTGCCTCGTGGGGTTGTAATTCAATGGCTTTTAAAATGTCCATAAGAGCTTCTCTATGGGGAGCTGATTGTTGAATAAGCTCGTAGATGGACAGCCTAGCCGACGTGGTCCGCAAACTCTGCGTGAGTTTGGTTCGTATCGTGACCTCAGGTCTAGGCGGAGGTAAGCTGCGTTGGGCGTTGTTGAGGATGCGATGTTGCCGGAACTTCCTTCGTAGCTACCTCAGGGGCAGCTATCGGGTACCTTCTGTTCCTTGTTACTATGCTAATCATTCCCACAAATCCCTGTGTGGGAAGATCTTGTCGCACCTCGTTAATCTGGAGTGGTTTTGTTTGTGCCTCGTGGGCTGGCAAGGGGTCCTTGAATACCCCCATTTGTTGGTTGTTTGGTGCGATGGGGTTGTCCACAACCAATGTTCTGTTGTCGATCAAATCCTGGACTAGGTCTTTGAATTTCCAGCACCCATTCAAGTCATGTCCTCTGCGCCTATGGAATCTACAATACAATTCCTCTCTGTACCCCCTAGGCTTGGGAATGTTAGGGTCTATAATTTGGATTTTCGGCAGAGTGACTAAATTTGCCGGCGACAAGCGGTCAAATAAGGAGTCCCTAGACTCCGCATATGGGGTGAAATTTTGCCTAGGGCGACGCGGGTAATTTTGCTCCTGTCTTCTATTATCTCTTTCATAAGCAGGAGGCACTGCATGGTAGTTAGCCTTTTGAGGCTGCGTTTCTTGCACAAGCGCGGGAACATTTATCGCAACTTGGTTGACTGCGGCGTGTTGTGGTTGCGTTGTCCCAGTTTTAGTGGTTTTATTCCACTCTTTCTTCTTAGGCTTGGCAATTGCGCCTTCGCCTATCTTAATCTCTTCTATGACTCTGGCTTGCGCCAAAGCTTCTTCTAAGCTGTCGTATTGTCGCAGTAACAATAGACCAGAGATTGATTTTAAGCAACTTTTTGCGAACATCTGCGTGAGATCAGACATAGGAGGACGGTAGGGTAACCTAGAAAGCAAAGCTCTCCATCGATTCCCGTACGCTGCCATTGTTTCCTCTTCAAATTGCTTGAGGCTCGCTAAATCACTTAGTGATGCCTTCTTCCTTGTGTTGAAGGCAAAGCGTTCAAGAAACGCGTCTACTAATTGATCTAAATTGCTTATGTTGTGTTTGGGCAGTTGTGTGAACCAATCCGAGGCGGGGCCTGCGAATGTGGTTATGAATGTTCTAAGCAACAATGCGTCATTATCTTGGATGCCGAAGCATTGGCTTAGAAATCGTGTAACGTGTTCCTGTGCGTCCTCTTCACCTTTAAAAACTGCCAATTGAGGCAACTTGAAGTGTTCGGGGTAAAGAGGTGTAGGCACTGAGGGATGCACCGGATTACTGCAGAGTAGACGTAATGTGGGTTTTTGATGCCCAGCGGCTTTTGTCTCCACGAGACTCCAAACGCTCCAATAGCGCTTGGTATGCATCGAAAGATTTTATTTCTTCCTCTCTTGTTCGCTCTTGTTGCAAGTTACGGTAAACTGGAGGCCTATGGAGGGGTGGCCGAATGGCATCCTTCCTGCCTTGATGGGGAGTTTCAACATATTCCTCTTATGGTTCATACTCCTCGTAAAATTCTTGAGGAGTCTCCGGGCGAAACCTATGACCACTGATCAAGCTCTTGCTTGAAGGTACCCATCATTGTTTCGGGGAGTTGCCTCCCTCTCGAATCTATGAGGTCTTGGAGGCAGAGCTTGACGAGGTCGTGGAGACCTGTCCTGCACCAACGGATTACGCCTCTCATCCTGTTCAGCTCTTTGGATGCGAGGGGTTGGCCCCCTCTCAGGTATTTCATAGCGTAACTCATCCGCTTCGCGTTGCATGCGCTCTCTATCCAAGCGGTGTCGATACTCTATCTCCGGATGACTTTGTTTAAGCCGCATGATTTGGGCTTGACGGGCGGTATATCTGGCGACAAGTTGGGTCAATTTGGTCTACCCTATTTTTCTCGGGAGGTTCGAATGTTTCTTCTATGTGTTTACCTCGAGTTTGTTGGTCTAAGGTTTCAATGGGTCGCTTCCCTCTGTCGAGGTAAGCGGTATGTGCTCGAGGTTCTGGCCTCAAGGGGTGATCATGATATCCTGCTGGTGCGGAAATGCAAGGTTCCCACGTTGTTTGTTGCCCTCGAGGAATGCGATGGCTTTCCTCGTACTCCCTTTCACGGGTGTAAAGGGGGTGGGCGGAGTTAGGTCGCCCTATGTAAGGAGCCCTGCGCTCCGGATTTGGTCTCTCTGTTATGATGATAGGTAAAGAAGGGACGCCATATCCACGTTGCCCCTCCAAATGGACGGTGTGCCTGTCTAGCGCTTCATCGCGCGGTGGCCACTCATGCCTAACTTCAAGAGGTGATTCTCTATTTATGTCAAGGTCTACATGTAAGGCATCTTCCCGAAAGGGGCTGCTTTGAATAGGCATACCCCACCGAGGATTCTGAATTGGATTCTTTTGTAGGTTAGACCTATAAGGCGGTATGACCAAATCCTCAGGACTGAAGTGAAGGTGACTTGTGCCTACTTTTTGTGTACCTTCCGGAGCTTTCGCCCTTGATTGGGCTTGATTGCGGGTGTACACCATTGCGGTGCTTCTATGCTATCTAAATAAGTTTTTATCTCGTTTATGATTTTTTTTTGTCTACACTAAGCAGAATTAAGCACACACATTCACAAAACCGTGATTATCTCTTTTAAGGATTATTGGTGTGCCCTAAACTGGTTTAGTGCATTTTGGTGTTTTGTTTTGTTTTTGTAGGTTTTGAAGATCGTTTAAATGCATTATGACGGCTCATATAACTCCCAAAATGGTAGCCCCTTCAATATACCAACCAGGCCGATATACCAACCTCTCTATATACCCGCCCTTACGAGAGGGAGACTATAGGTACGTGAGAGCAGAAGGTACGTGGTACGTAGGCGGTACGGAAGGGGGATTGTCCTGTTAATGGCACCTACCATAGAAAACTTATCCTCGCGCGCATGGGAATCACCCCGGCGACACTCGGTCTGTCTTCGTCGGGATTTACGCCTAACAACGAGTTGACAATCGGGAAATGGATGCAAAGCAAGCCAATGTGGTGATGAAATCCACCAATGGTCTTGATCAAGGGCTGGGGTCTTACGACCAGCTCCTTGGTTTAAAATTGTTGCGTGGAGTGTGTGGGATTCATTTTATTTAACGAAAATTGAAACAAGCATAAATGACTTTTCCTATGCAATGCAGGATAAAAATGAAAACAGTCAAAGAAACAGAAACAGAAACAAAAATTTTAACAGAGATTATAAAAATCCCTACCTCTTCTCTTCCTGCTCCAGTTGCTTCTGAATTTTTGCTCTGAAAATCTGCGAGCGAATTCGTCCCTCGGGAGACGAATTGCAGAACAGAATTCGTCCCTCCCGAGACGAATTTGAATTCGTCTCCGGGGTCGGAGCAATTCAGAATAGAATTCGTCCCTGCGCAGAGACGAATAGCAGTCTGCAACAAAAAAATGTACCTGTCAAGCACAAAACACAAAAATTTAATCAGTTTCTGTGATTTTAAAAACAGGGAACAGGTCCCACCGTGATCGCCACTGAAAGCACGAGATTTCGGGCAGAGGGAGCACTAATTATGCAACATAAGACGAAATGTAACGCTTTAATCCTATGCACAAAAACGAAGAAAGGAGACAATTTGAAAATGAAAGAAAAGATGTAAAGAAATCACAGCCCTCTTTATTCAAATATCTTATCCTCGGTTACATAGACGTCTCCTCCCTTTTTGGGGGCTAGGAGCGTTAAATTCGTATTTGTTACAATATGTGACTTAGTCTTCCTCTTTTCGCGTGCCCACGTTTGAATGGACGGGCCAAGACGATGCCGTCGCTTACGCTGATGAGTCCTTACCTCTGCTGCTCCTCCTGCGAACAAAGAAACAACGAATATGTCAGTAGCACCTCGCTGCAAGTGAAAAGTGTTCGTTCTTCTAAAATTATCAAAAGATGCATGCAAACATTTATCTAAAACAGTAAACAAAATGATTCTAAACAGCCTGAAAACTTGCCAGAAGACAGAAAATGTTACCAGAAGGCCATTGCCACTGAGACAGCTGGCCAATCTGCCTTCAACTGGAATTCGTCCCTGGGTGGGACGATTTCTTCCACCGGGGACGATCTCACTGCAATTCGTCCCCGGGTGGGACGAATTCTTCGTGTTGAAGAAGCCGACCTGCTCCTGCTCCAATGTCGATTCTCGAGACCTGCAAAATGCCTGCAAACAAGGGGGTTATGTAATTGGGGCCATTTTGGGATGACCCAGATGGTCGGATTCTCCCAATTTGGCCTCTACCCTCGGGAATTTGATCTCGCCACCTGCAAGTCAGTGAAACAACAAAGCGACACAAAACATACTAGAATATGACCAAAAGTTACGAAATTGCAGCTGTGAGTTAACCAAACATAATAACACAAAATGCAACCTGAAAAAGTAATCTAGAATGCTCTAAAACCTAGAAAGTGCGGGGGTGCCCAAGTGGGCCTCCCACCGTTGGCACTTGATTTCGGCGCCAATCCACTAGGGATGGGCCCAAAACCTCTTAGGATTGGGGGGTCGGCGAATTGGTTGGTTCAGGTGTCCATGTGTTGGATTTGGGTCAGGTTCAAGCTTCCAAAAGCCACCCAACAACCTCCCTTGCAAAAGAGATTGGTGGATGTGGGAAGGTGAACCAAAAGGGATGCAAGTGGGTCTTCAACTCGGCAGCACTTCGTTGCTTGAAAACTCCTTCAACCTGTATATTTTGGGTGAGAAAAGTCCCACCTTTTATAGACCCATGGGGTCTCTTTTGGGAGGGAAGCACAAATGCCATGTGTTGGTCATAGGCGCCATGTGGCAGTCTTGTCTTCCCATGAGGGAGGGGAGTCCTCCGTTGACTTGGGCTTTGATAAATGCCTTTTGTGACAATCTTCTAACGGCCCCTCTGTCCACCTACACACGCGTGCAAGGCGAGAGTCATCAAGCGAGCTGTTCTGGGCTGCCACTTGGCGCCATTTGTCTTTTTGCCCGTTAAGCTTAGAATTCGTCCCACCCGGGGACGGATTCAGAATTCGTCCTGGGGTGGGACGGATTCTATTTTGAATTCGTCCCTGGGTGAGACGAATACTGGGCAAAGTGTCCAAGTGTGCCAAATTGCTTCTTGACCTTACAAAATTGCTATGAAAGTGGTTAAGACCACTTGTTTAACCTCCGAGGGCTGCCGTGGGGGCTGTGTTTGTCAAAGCGATCAGTGTTTGCAGTCACATAATCGGATTGGTGCTGTTTTGGTGTCTACATCGAGAGTCGACATTGGAGCGGTGTCAGTTTGGCTTTTCCAACGTAGTAGAATTCGTCCCACCCAGGGACGAATTGCAGTCAAAATTCGTCCTGCCTAGGGACGAATTCCAGGTGAAGGCAGATTGGCCGACTATCTCAGTGGCAATGGCCTTCTGGTAATATCTTCTGTCTTCTGTCAGGTTTTCAGGTCATTTGGACTCACTTTATTCACTATTTCAGACAAATGTTTGTATGCATCTTTTGGCAATTTTAGAGAACAAACACTTCTTATGTGCAGCAGGTGCTACTGACATCTTCGTTGTTTCTTTGTTCGTAGGAGGAGCAGCAGAGGTCAAGGACTCATCAACATCAGTGACGACATCGTCTTGGCCCGCCCATCTCAAGTGTGGGCACGCGGAAAGAGGAACCTTAAGTCTTGATTGTAATCAAATTCTTTTAACGCTCCTAGCCCCTGAAAAGGGAGGAGGCGTATTTGTAACCGAGATCAAGAGAGTTTAATGAAAGGGCTGTGTTTTCTCCATTTTCTTGTATCTCATTTCAATGCGTCTCTTTCATTTCATGCATTCTACATTTCTAGGACTTAAGCGTATTTGATTTTGAATGCATCGCAATTAGTGTTTCCTTCGCCCGGAATCTCGTGCTTTCAGTGGCGATCACGGTGGGACCCTGTTCCCTGGTTTTTAAGATCACAGAAATTGATTAAATTTTTGTGTTTTGTGCTTGACAGGTACATTTTTTTGTTGTAGACTGTTATTCGTCTCTGACTGTGATGAATTCTTTACTGTAATTCGTCTGACCCTGAGACGAATTCAAATTCGTCTCTGGAAGGGACGAATTCTGTTCTGAAATTCGTCTCACAGAGGGACGAATTCCTTCCTGTAGATTTTTAGAGCAGAAATTCAGAAGCAACCGGTCCAGGCAGAGAAGAGGTAGGGATTTTTATAATCTCTGTTAAATTTTTCTATTTCTGTTTCTGTTTCTTTGATTGTTTTCATTTTATCCTGCATTGCTTAGGGAAAGTCATTTATGCTTGTTTCATTTTCGTTAAATAAAATGAATCCCACACACATCACGTGGTAAATTAAACCAAGGAGCTGGTCGTAAGACCCCAGCCCTTGAGCAAGACCAACGGTGGGTTCATCACCACCTTGGCTTAGCTTTGCATCCATTTCCCCGATTGTCACTGTTGTTAGGCGTAAATCCTGATGAAAGCTGACCGAGTGTCGCTGGGGTGATTCCCATGCACGCGAGGATAAGTCTTCTATGGTAGGTGTCATTAACAGGACAATCCCCCTTCCATACCGCCTACGTACCACGTACCTTCTGCTCTCACGTACCTATAGTCTCCCTCTCGTAAGGGCGGGTATATAGAGAGGTTGGTATATCGGCCTGGTTGGTATATTGAAGGGGCGACCATTTTGGGAGTTATATGAGCCTTCATTATGCATTTAAACGTTCTTCAAAAACATTCAAAAACAAAACAAAACATCAAAATGCACTAAACCAGTCTAGGACACACCATTAAATCTTTAAAAGAGATAATCACTGTTTGTGTATGTGTGTGTTCATTTCTGCTTAGTGTAACAAAAAGAAAAATCATCATAAACAAAAGATAAAAATCTACGCATTTTGTCATTTTCTCCAAAAGCTCCAAGGATTCCCGTAATCGCTTGGTCACTCCAAAATGCCCCAAAGGTGTCCATGAACCCTTTGGTCAACCCAAAATCACCCCAAATGTGCCCATAAGTGATGCGGGAGCATCCAACAAAATTTAGGAAATTTTACTTTTTTTTCCTAAATTTTAGTGCATCTTGTCGGGGCCATAACTTCTCAACCGTAGCTCCGATTGACTTGAAATTTTACAGGGAGTTAGTTGGGATAATTTTAAACAAATATGATTCCCTAGAATCCTATTTGCCCAGAAAAGTCAGTTTTCGGGGCCAAATTCCATCATCTAGTGCCCCGAAATTAGGTTCTAAAATTGCGTGCCCAATTTTTTACACTTTTTGAGCTGTTCGGATGTCAATATCTCCTAATGTATTTAGAGCTAGGACTTGAAACTTCATTTTTGTCTTATCTACCATAAGAGGGATGCACACGCCAATTTTGGGCCCCATCTGACTCATTTTAATTTTTAGGGTTTTCTAGAGAGACATCGTCATGGTGCTCACCCGTAGCCAAGCCCAATCACGGGCGGAGGCTGTGGGGAATGTCCAAGGAGGCACGAGTCATCTCCATTACAATCCCAAGGATTTGGTCATACCACCTTGGTGACCTAACACACAAGGCAGACCCCTCCACACCTTAACGGATAGGGACTATAGGGGCACCCCTTCTAAGAGCACTTCTGTTCAAGCATAGCACGCAAACACACACCCTTCCATGAGGGGTACATTCATAGGAGAGCTCCCTTAGATGTTCGCTATGAGCGGTCACCACGCGATGAAGCGATAGAGAGGCACACCATCCATTTGGAGGGACAACGTGGATATGGCGTCCCTTCTTTACCTCCCATCAGAACAGAAAGACAAAATCCAGAGCGCAGGGCTCTTCACACAGGGCGAGCTCACTCCGCCCGCCCCTTTCACACCCATGAAAGGGAGTACGAGGAAGATCATCGCATTCCTCGAAGACAACATATAGCATGGGAACCTTGCGCTTCTACACTTGCTAGATATCATGATCATACATCGAGGCCAGAGCCTCGAGTAAATGTCGCCTACCTCGACAGAGGGAAGCGACCCATTGAAATTTTAGATCATCAAGATCGAGGCAAACACATAGGAGAAACATTCGAACCTCCTGAGCAAAATAGGGTAGACCAAATTGACCCGATAGTCGCCAGACATGCCACCCATCAAGCCCAAATCATGCGGCTTAAACAAAGTCATCAGGAGATAGAGTATCGACACCGCTTGGATAGAGAGCGCATGCAACGCGAATCGGATGAGTTACGCTATGAACTACCTGAGAGGGGGCCAACCCCTCGCACCCAAAGAGCCAAACAATATGAGAGGCATAATCCGTTGGTGCAGGACAGGTCTCCACGACCTCGTCAAGCTTTGCCTCCGAGACCTTATAGACCCGAGAGGGAGGCCACTCCCCGAAACAATGATGGGTACCTTCGACAGGGATTCAATCAGGGTCATAGGTCTCGCCCAGAGACTCCTCAAGAATTTTATGAGGAGTATGAACCAGAAATAGAACATGCTGAAACTCCCCATCAAGGCGGGAGGGCTGCCAATCGACCACCCCTCCATAGGCCTCCAGTCTCCCATAACTTACAACGGGAGCAAACAAGAGAGGAAGAAATAAAATCTTCCGATGCATACAAAGCGCTATTAGAGCGTTTGGAGTCTATGGAGACAAAAACTTCTGGGCATCAAAAGCCCACATTACGTCAACTCCGCAGTCATCCGGGTGCATCCCTCGGTGCCAACACCTCTTTACCCCGAACATTTCAAGTTGCCTCAATTGGCAATCTTTAAAGGTGAAGAGGACGCACAAGAACATGTCACAAGATTCCTAAGTCAATGCTTCGGCATCCAAGATAATGATGCATTGTTGCTTAGGACATTCATAACCACATTCGTAGGCCCTACCTCGGATTGGTTCACACAATTACCCAAACACAGCATAAGCAACCTAGATCAATTAGTAGATGCGTTTCTTGAATGCTTTGCCTTCAACACAAGGAAGAAGGCATCACTGAGTGATCTGGCTAGCCTCAGGCAATTTGAGGAAGAAACAATGGCAGCATACGGGAATCGATGGAGAGCTTTGCTTTCTAAGTTACCCTACCGTCCCCCTATGTCTGATCTCACACAGATGTTCACAAAAAGTTGCTTGAAATCGATCTCTGGGCTATTGCAGCTGCAACAATACGCCAGCTTAGAAGAAGCTTTGGCACAAGCCAGAGTTATAGAAGAGATCAAAATAGGCGAAGGCACAATCGCCAAGCCTAAAAAGAAAGAGTGGAATAAAACCACTAAAACCGGGACAACGCAATCACAACACGCTGCGGTTAACCAAGTTGCGATAAATGTTCCCGCGCCTGTGCAAGAAATGCAGCCCCAAAAGGCTAATTACCAGGCAGTGCCTCCTGGTTATGAAAGAGATAATAGAAGACAGGAGCAGAATCAGCAGCGTCGCCCTAGGCGACAATTCACCCCTTACACGGAGTCCAGGGACTCCCTATTTGACCGCTTGTCGGCGAAAAATTTAGTCACCCTACCAGAAATCCAAACTATAGACCCTAACGCTCCTAAGCCTAGGGGATACAGAGAGGAATTGTATTGTAGATTCCATAGGCGCAAAGGACACGACTTGAATGGATGCTAGAAATTCAAAGAATTAATCCAAGATTTGATCGACAATAGAACATTGGCCGTGGACAACCCCATAGCGCCAAATAATCAACAAATGGGGGTATTCAAGGACCCTTTGCCTGCCCACGAAGCACAAGCAAAACCTCTCCAGATTAACGAGGTGCGACAGAATCTTCCCATGCAAGGATTTGTGGGAATGATTAGTATAGTGACAAGGAACAAAAAGTACCCAGCAGTTGCCCCCGAGGTAGCTACGAGGGAAGTTTCGACAACATCGCAGCCTCAACAACGCCCAACGCAGTTGCCTCCGCCTAGACCCGAGGTCACGATACGGACCAAACTCACGCAGAGTTTGCGGACCACATCGGCTAGGCTGTCCATTTACGAGCTTATTCAACAGTCAGCACCCCATAGGGAAGCTCTTATGGACATTTTAAAAGCCATCGAATTACAGCCTCACGAAGCAAATTCTTTCAACAACTTCGTGGGACATGTGAAACGATGTACGGAGCCGGTCATCACCTTCGGAGAAGATGAAGTCAAAACAATATCGAATGACATGGCAGATCCACCCCTGCACGTTATCGTGCAGGTCAACGGGATCCCGTACAAGAGAGTGTTGGTAGATACTGGCTCGTCCAGTAACATCATTACCACTGTAGCCTTAAAACATTTGAAGCTGCCAGCCTCTCACATCACAGCCTCCACGTACACACTGCGAGCTTTCAACGATGCAATATGCTCGACAGTCGGCACAGTTGTTCTTGCCTGTCCAGGTAGGACAAAAGACAATACCTACATTGTGCCATGTGTTGGAAGGCGAGATGGCTTATAATATACTGCTAGGGCGGCCTTGGATCAGGGACATGAAGTGTGTCCCTTCGATCGCTCACCAGTGCTTAAAGTATGCTTTTGAAGGAGAAATACATGTAGTCCCAATGGACTTAGAGCCCTTCAAGTATTGCAATGCGGTACAATTCATGCCTCAATCGACCCTCCCTTCAACGCATTTGGATTTCTAGTTAAATCCATCTAAAAGGGTCCAATACCGCAGGCACCACTGGTGACCAAATCAACAAAATCCCAGCCAGGTGAGCCTTCATCATCTGCTCCTTCATTATCAACGCCACCTGTCATGGCCAAACAGAAGGACAAGGGAAAACAGATCATGGAAGAGGCTCAGCCCCTAGAAGAAGGGTTGCCCACAATTTCAACGGTATCAACAGAAGAAACACCTCACACAGCAGAAGCGGAGACTCCTAAAATGCCGAACATGGAATGGACTCAGGAAGGACTCCCGTTTCCTCCCACCCAATCATCAACAATCACTGTCGAAATGGCCAATACGGGCCTGGGGGAGTATTTAGTGCAAAATGTTGTGGCAACCCCCGCATTGGAGTCAGTACAAGACATGGGGAGACCTCGCCTTCCCATAGGGACAGTTGTTCCTCTAGGCTACCCACCAAACCGGACAAATTTTGTGTATGGGGGCCTTGATCATGGTCTTGAACCATGCAAACAAAAGGAAGCAGACGAAGAGCCTTTTGTTGAAAACATCAACTATCTGTCAAACCCAGACTTTGCCCTAAAATATCTCGGCCAATGCAATTGGCATGGATACGAGCTAGGCGAGATATGAGCAAGGGATGCGGGTCCTTTGCCAACCAAGATATCAGATGCCATATGATAAGTCAGGAGTAGGGTTCAACCACCCCCTACCCTTAGACATCTTGGTCAAAAATATGCAAGGCCTAGAAATAGGCAACAAGGGGGGATTGGCACCAGATCTTTATGCCAACCCGAATACAGAATATACATTGGGAGATTACCTCCCATGGTCAACAAACACCCTTGGCAACAGTAGTAATCCCTCTCCTTTGCTAGAGAGAGGCGAGAGTTCGGAGATTAATCCTCAAAGAGAACATCAACGGCTTCCAGACATCTTTTTGAAGCTATTCCCCTTAGAGGTTCCAGCTGAACCAACACAGTGTCAAGAGAATCAGGTCCCTCCACCAAGAGTGGAACAACCACAATGGGACCAGATTAACTTGCTGGAACAAGGAGAGCCCTCAACGTCGCAAGCAATAGTTGCTGAAGAGAATGAACATTTTTGGGTCTCCGAAAGTGATTCAGAAGATGAGACTGAGATGGACTATCTCAGACATGCGCGACGGCATCACCGCCCTTTAACTCATGAAGATCTAATGGGACAGATGGGCATACTACTAGGGCATGAATGGTGGGTAGACCCTGCAAGGTGGGACCAAGTATTGGATCCATGGCTCCAAATCCACGATGAGCACCGTCCACCCCGAGATCCCATCATGACATCAGTGCCGAGGGCAGACCCTGTCCTCCTATCAACACATAGGGCCGATCCATTCATGCCCATCCCTCAGAGCCAGATCCAGAGCGCAAAGACCATCAAGCTGGGGGTACCTCTATCCCTTGAAGAACCATAATCCAAACCAAAAAGCTCCAAGGATTATCGCAATCACTTGGTCACCCCAAAAAGCTCCAAGGATTATCGCAATCACTTGGTCACCCCAAAAGCTCCAAGGATTATCGCAATCACTTGGTCACCCCAAAAGCTCCAAGGATTATCGCAATCACTTGGTCAAACCCCAAAAGCTCCAAGGATTATCACAATCACTTGGTCAACCCCAAAAGCTCCAAGGATTATCACAATCACTTGGTCAAACCCAAAAAGCTCCAAGGATTATCGCAATCACTGGTCACCCAAAAAGCTCCAAATTACACGCAATCACAACACAAAACCAAATCAAACCAAAAAGCTCCAAGGATTACCAACTTTCCAAAACCAAAAATCACTTGGTCACCCAAAAGCTCCAAGGATTATCGCAATCACTTGGTCACCCCAAAAGCTCCAAGGATTATCGCAATCACTTGGTCACCCAAAAGCTCCAAGATTATCCAATCACTTGTCAAAACTCAAATATCACAACAAAAACTCAAGGATTATCCAATCACTTGTCAACCCAAAAAGCTCCAAGGATTATCGCAATCACTTGGTCACCCCAAAAGCTCCAAGGATTATCACAATCACTTGGTCACCCCAAAAGCTCCAAGGATTATCGCAATCACTTGGTCAACCCAAAAAGCTCCAAGGATTATCGCAATCACTTGGTCACCCCAAAAGCTCCAAGGATTATCACAATCACTTGGTACAAACCAAAAAGCTCCAAGGATTATCGCAATCACTTGGTCAACCCAAAAAGCTCCAAGGATTATCGCAATCACTTGGTCAACCCAAAAAGCTCCAAGGATTATCGCAATCACTTGGTCAAACCCAAAAAGCTCCAAGGATTATCGCAATCACTTGGTCAAACCAAAAAAGCTCCAAGGATTATCGCAATCACTTGGTCAAAACCCAAAAAGCTCCAAGGATTATCGCAATCACTTGGTCAAAACCAAAAAAGCTCCAAGGATTATCGCAATCACTTGGTCAAAACCCAAAAATCTCCAAGGATTATCGCAATCACTTGGTCAAAACCCAAAAAGCTCCAAGGATTATCGCAATCACTTGGTCAAACCAAAAAGCTCCAAGGATTATCGCAATCACTTGGTCAAAACCCAAAAAGCTCCAAGGATTATCGCAATCACTTGGTCAAAACCCAAAAAGCTCCAAGGATTATCGCAATCACTTGGTCAAATCAAAAATGCTCCAAGGATTATCGCAATCACTTGGTCACCCCAAAAGCTCCAAGGATTACCACAATCACTTGGTCAAAACATCAAAAGCTCCAAGGATTATCGCAATCACTTGGTCAACCCAAAAAGCTCCAAGGATTATCGCAATCACTTGGTCACCAAAATGCTCCAAGGATGTCCACAATCACTTGGTCAAAAATAAAAAATAATCAAAAACAACAAAAATTTGCATCTCATTTCTAGGCATACTCAAACTCATCAATAGAGAGCTCTTCTCGCACCTCATATTCATATTCACAAAAATCAATACATCAAAAATACAAAAATATGTAGCTGCATTAAGCATTGCATCCATACATTGCATATTTGTGGTCGTACAGGTCAAAGGCACCATAGGCTGTAATTGCTCTGCTAGTCCATCTTGTTCCACACTGTTCCATTTTACAAAAACAACAAAAACACCATGCATTGCTTTTTACCACACTAGAGTCAGTGGTCTTTTAATGTATCAAGAGTTTTCGTGATTCAGTCATCATTTTCCTCTTTAGCCATGTAATGTATCAAGTCGAACAGATTTTACGAAGGTAGAGTTAAACTTGAAATACACCTTGTTACGTAACATCCCAACACAAATTAAAACACATAAAACAATTCCTAAGTTGTGTGAACGAAAGATGAAACCCGCACAGTAATCCAGGTCACCAAAAGCGAAACGGTTATCTTGCTCATCCCCCCGTGCGAATGACCCCAAGAATGCTGAGAGTTGGCAAAAGGACAAGCATCCTCCCTACCCAATTCCCTAAGAATCCCTAGTTCTCAATAGTTGCAAAACATCAAAAATTTGCAAAATGTCAAAAACTCAAATATTTGACATCATACAGTGCACAAATCAAACGGCACAAACGATAGTGATTTTCATCACTCCATATCCCCAATCCCTTGCTCAAAAGAAAAACAAATCAAAATAAACAGTGATCTTATCACTACAAACGAGCAAGTATCCCAATACAATTGAAGAAAAGAAGGGAGTTGAACTTGAATCCCTGGAACTCTCAGCATTCTAAAAGGTCATGAGGCAAGCCTCAGTACCGATTTGGTTGATAGCCTATCGATAATCGGCGGTAAACCTCTCGCATGACGATATATCTGTCACATTAACTTGCGTACAGATCAATGTTTGCATGTGGATGAGCTAGCTTACGGCATCCTGGATAACACCGTAGATTAATCTAACTGAATACAACAAAGGAGTTAGTGGAGCTAATTAGGTGATCCTCAATACAGGTTCGGTTGAAAGCCCATCTGGCACTGGCGGTATCCTGACAAATACCACATAAATGAACTCAATTGCACACACAGGGATGTGAAATAGCTTGGTCAAAAACAAGTCTGATTCATACCTTGTTCAAAAGTCTTGTAAGATAAAGTACAGTCATGGCTAGTGAGTTAAAACCGTCTGAGTCTCAGAAAACCTTAGCTACATTTCTAAACCAATTGCGCTACTTTTCATCCTTACAATACCATCAAAAAATACAAAAAAGAGAAAAACCACATGTATACATACAAAGTCATGCATCACAACAATCGCCTAAAAACAAAATAACAAGAGTTCTAAAACAGTCTATGGTGCCATAGCCAAACATCACAAATCCCATTCATCCATTTCATCTCTGCATATCACATATAAATCAAAAACATTTGCATTCATCATAGCATATGCATCCATCAAAATAAATCAACATGCATACATCCATATTCATCAACCATCATGCATAAGATCAAAGAAAATCAAAACAACAAAAACAACAAATAAATGCAACACAAACAAAAAGCAATAAACATTGCCAGACACAAGTGCTCTTGCACTTAACCTCTTGGCATAGAAAAATTGATGTCGGGGTTTACATTGTCACTATCCTACTCTCTAAGAAGGCTACCATAGCCGGACCGCTCCATGGGAAGACGGATTTTCGACAATTTCACCCCCAAATGGCATCACAAAATGGGTCAAAGCCCACCAAAAACAACAAAAAAAATGCAACACAAACAAAACAATAAACATTGCCAGACACAAGTGCTCTTGCACTTAACCTCTTGGCATAGAAAAATTGATGTCGAGGTTTACATTGTCACTATCCTACTCCCTAAGAAGGCTACCATAGCCGGACCGCTCCACGGGAAGACGGATTTTTGACAATTTCACCCCCAAATGACATCACAAATAATCAAAACCACTAAAAACAACAAAAAATCAAAACAAAACAAATATTGATCCCTCTCTAAGAACACATAATTCCTAAAAAAAAACAACAATAAACATTGCCAGACACAAGTGCTCTTGCACTTAACCTCTTGGCATAGAAAAATTGATGTCGGGGTTTACATTGTCACTATCCTACTCCCGAAGAAGGCTACCATAGCCGGACCGCTCCACGGGAAGACGGATTTTTGACAATTTAACCCCCAAATGGTGTCACAAAAAACAACAAAAACAACAAAAAAATGCAACACAAAAACAAACAGCAATAAGCATTGCCGGACACAAGTGCTCTTGCACTTAACCTCTTGGCAAAGAAAATCGATGTCGGGGTTCAAATTGTCACTCTCCTACTTCCCCAAGAAGGCTACCATAGCCGGACCGCTCCATGGGAAGATGGGTTTTTGACACTTTCACCCCATTATGGCATCACAAAAAGGGTTAACACCCACCAAAAATAGGTCCAAATGTTGGAAAAATTGCACATGCTTAAACGGTAAACCATCTAAAGGCACCCTTGCACAAGTCATCTTGGGTCAAGCGACTCGTCGCTTTTCTCATGAAGGTCATTCCCTCATCGATTCGTCGCTTGAGGGGGTAGTCACACTTAGTCACCAATCAACAATCACACACCCAATTAAGGAAAATGACATGCATTCAAAGAATCATTGACAAAGACAATTACGCTCCTGCTTGGGGCAGTAAACAAGCAACAATCAAATCAATCAAACACTTGGCATTTCGTGAATCATGAACACAAGGTTCCCCTGAGGATAAAAGGTTGTGCCCTTTGCCTAATCATGACTGATCAATGTCCAAGCTCAAGTCACACCTCACCAAAATAGGTTAACACTTGAAATCAAACTCCTTAGCTCGTCAGAAGCAAGGATTCAAGAATGCATGCCCTTTCCATGCTTGGGGCATCAAAAGTTGGTTAGGTTACCAAGAAACCCTAATCATTAGTGCTTTGGTTATCTATTTTTGCTCGACGCTGCGCCATGCACAGCGCATCCCAAAAAGGGGCATCTGTAGACACCAAAACAACACCAATCCGATTATGTGACTACAAACACTGATCGCTTTGACAAACACAGCCCCCAGGGCAGCCCCCAGAGGTTAAACAGTGGTCCTAACCACTTTTACAGCAATTTTGGAAGGTCAAAAGGCAATTTGGCACCTTCGGACAACCTACTCCAAATCCGTCCCACCCTGGGACGAATTCAAATTGGAATCCGTCTCACCAAGGGACGAATTCTGAATTCGTCCCTGGGTAGGACGAATTCCAAGTTTAACGGGCAAAAAGAAGAATGGCGCCAAGTGGCAGCCAGAGACAGTCAGTTGATGACTCCTGCCTCGCACGCGTGTGTGGGTGGACAGATAGGCCGTTAGAAGACTGTCACAAGGGCAATTATGAAAGCCCAAGTCATGGAGGACTCCCCTCCCTCATGGGAAGACATGACCGCCACATGGCACCTATGACCAACACATGGCGCTTATGCTTCCCTCTCAAAAGAGACCCCATGGGTCTATAAAAGGTGGGACTTTTCTCACCCAAAAGGAGAGATTGGAGGCGATTTCAAGCAACGAAGTGCTGTCCAATTGAATACCCATTTGCATCCTTTTGATTCACCTTCTCACATCCACTAATCTCTTTTGCAAGGGAGGTTATTGGGTGGCTTTTGGAAGCGTGGATCCAACCCAAATCCAACATTTGACCACCTTACACCACCAATTTGCAGACATCCCAATCCTAAGAGGTTTTGGGCCCATCCCTAGTGGATTGGCTCCGAAATCAAGTGCCAACGGTGGGAGGCCCACTTGGGCACCCTGCATTTTCCAAGTTTTATTTTAAAAGCATTCTAGATTATTGTTTCAGGTTGCATCTCATGTTATTCTGTTTGGTTAACTCATAGCTTCAATTTCATAACATTTTGATCAGATTTTATCATGCCTTTTGTCGCTTTGTTGTCCTACTAACTTGTAGGTGGCGATATCGAATTCCCGAGGATAGAGGCCAAATTGGGAGAATCCGACCATCTGGGTCGTCCCAAAATGGCCCCAATTACATAACCCCCCTGTTTGCAGGTGTTTTGGAGGTCTCGGGAGTCGACATTGGAGCGATGTCAGTTCGGCTTTTCCAACACAGTAGAATTCGTCCCACCCAGGGACGAATTGCAGTCAGAATTCGTCCTGCCCAGGGACGAATTCCAGGTGAAGGCAGATTGGCCGACTGTCTCAATGGCAATGGCCTTCTGGTAATATCTTATGTCTTCTGTCAGGTTTTCAGGTCATTTGGACTCACTTTACTCATTGTTTTATACAAATGTTTATATGCATCTTTTGGCGATTTTAGAGAACAAACACTTCTTATTTGCAGCAGGTGCTACTGACATCTTCGTTGTTTCTTTGTTCGCAGGAGGAGCAGCAGAGGTCAAGGACTCATCAACATCAGCGGCGGCATCATCTTGGCCCGCCCATCTCAAGTGTGGGCACGCGGAAAGAGGAACCTTAAGTCTCGATTGTAATCAAATTCTTTTAACGCTCCTAGCCCCTGAAAAGGGAGGAGGCGTATTTGTAACTAGAGATCAAGAGAGTTTAATGAAAGGGCTGTGTTTTCTCCATTTTCTTGTATCTCATTTCAATGCGTCTCTTTCATTTCATGCATTCTACATTTCTAGGACTTAAGCGTATTTGATTTTGAATGCATCGCAATTAGTGTTTCCTTCGCCCGAAATCTCGTGCTTTCAA
>JAQPPZ010010002.1:0-27152 GCA_028583015.1 Wollemia nobilis
TATTTAGGATGTTCATATGATAGCCTGGTATGATGTTTAGTGATTGTTTTGAACTGCAAATGTTTTTATCCCGTCTAGAATATTTTCTAGCACCAAAATATTCTCGCAGTGACAATGAATATGCCTATATTCTATCACTCTAGGATATTTATTTATAAACTTGTCTCAGCATGCATCAGGAGCTCTAGTTTATAACAAGATTTGATCTTTCCCATTGACAGAGATTTTCATTTAGACAGCCATACATCTACAACTGATACTAAGTAATACTAACAATGTTTTATTTTTAAATCCTGCTTTTTGAGATTGATTCTCAACATGGTACTTTGGACTTAGCCATTGTTTCTATGCAAGATATTGGTTAGAGAATTGCTTTTATTGAGAATATTTGATCTCTCACATTATTTTTCTTTCAATACATGCAGATTTGCCAATTGCGAACTTCGATCTTTTGTTATTACGGACAGAAGGTATAAACAAGTTTGTGTCTCTTTTCAAGATTCTATTTATGCATTAAACTAGGTACGTACCATTAAGTTGTCATGTTGTGTTGGCTTTTGCTTTGTTCTCATATTAAATTCTCAAGTGATTTGCAGTGCTCTTACTACGAGCTTGCCTTTAACAAACTTTCCTGGGTGCATTCCTCCTGGTTCTGATGCCCCTAGTGATTAGGATGATGTAAACAGTGCAGAGAATGAACATACATTAGATTCAAAATAATCATAAGCACATGAATTTTGTTCAGGACTAGCATAAAAAGCATTTTGTTGGCAATAAACACACAGTATATATTGATGATTGATTTTTGTAGCTACATACATGTGGCTACTGAGACAAGAAAATATTTCATAGAGAGGGGAAACAAGAAAATATTTCATAGAGAGGGGAAACATTTGACAGATGAAGACTAACCAGTGGTTAGAGTAAATGGAGTCTTGAGACATTCTTTTTGGGTTAAGATTTAGTAACCCAAACATATAAAATGAAAACACAGGCACAGGCCAAATATATCAGAAGAGAAAGTTAGGGGAAGTCGTCTTAGTAAAGCCCCACAAATCATATTTAATAGTTATGCTATTTAAAAGAAAAAATAAAATCATAGATTTCATTTTGGGTTTTAATCTTGTATTTTAATTTCTAAAATTTTAGAATATATTTTCCTAATTCGAACATCGCTTATTTGTTTTTGTATCATCATAATGCAATTATAAGTGGCTTATGGCAGGGATTTTGTTCCATCAACCCATGAAGTGACATCGGACAGTATTCATCTCCTCCATTAAGTTGGACTAGAAGGGGGTTCAAAATATCGCTAGACTGATTTTGCAGGTTTATGCATGCCATCAATAACAGCAGAACTTCCAAAGAGTATAGATAGGTAAATGCACTGTTAAATCAATATTTATTGTATTTGTTAAATGCATTCACTATTAGTATTGTGTAGTCACATGTTATAAACACATTATTTATATTACAAATGATCACTTTTATGGTTGTTCTGACCCAGAGGAGGAAGATAGGATGAAATGCAATGCAATGACTTAAGATTGAAAAAAAATAACAAAACAAAAAACATTGCCTAACAGTTGCCTAGGTGAAGAACTTTCTCATGTATTGTATATAGTAAATTTATCTAAATAATATGTATTTAAAAGTAGAGTGTACAATGATCCACCTCTAACAATGGCTGCGTCGCTGCTTGTTAGCTTTATGTTTAATTTATTTATCTGTGCAGGACTCGTCATTTACGATTTTGATAACATGTTTGATATGGGGCCCTTTCTCTCAAAACTTAAGATCTTTAAAATTAATGCACGGCCTCTTAGCCAGGTGAGAATAGGATACATATGAGCAAAGGGGATATGCCTTCAAATAGTTGTTTTTTAATTGTTTATTTGTATTCTTGTGATTTTTTAATTACTAAAAGAAAAAATCTTGTACCAAAGGCAACTTTGGTGCAAATTTGATATAGTTTTTAAACTTTTATGGGAGGTGATAGTCAATGGTGGTGTCCATTCGACTTAATGATTGTGGCAGATTTATAATCATAGAATTTGTTACAATAATTTATCTTATAATGTTTTGAAAAGTTTATTGATTTGTTATAACTTTTCAAAGATGATGCTGCTAATAATGGATTTAAAATTTATTATATTTAAATTTTGGTGATGTTATTTTTGTCCACGGTTTGAACCTCTGCGATGTGAAGGGGACACAAAAATCTTTTCTTTCAAACCTAAACGTTTGTTATGGTGGGGATAACACAATGGTTTGGGCTTTGGCTCTTTTTTGGGAGGTCCAAGGTTCAAACCGCGATGTTTGGCTGTGTTAATTCCCTATTGATAAGTGTAGCTCTCGACTTTACGAGGGGTCATAGTTGGGGGGAGATTGCTCAACCCTATGCGTCGATCATAGGGGTTTATCACACTACCCATTTAATTTAGTCCTCAAGGGTTGGTGGATTGGTAAGTGCTTGTTTGGCCAGGCACTAACCAAGAAGACACCCAGGTTCAAACCTCAGGGGCAACTTGTTTACAAAGGTGGTAGTCTGATTTAAATCATCTGAGTGCGCGCCAGACTGATGATGATGATACGAATCTCGAGTGACTAGTGGTCCCCTTCACGTCAGGTCAACAATAACGAGGTGGAATAGGTTTGGTGGGAGCAGCCCTTGTGGTTTGAACCCTGAGCTTACCAATTACTAAAAATAGTGTGGTTGTGACCAACTCTCTTATGTAACCAAAAATAAAAACTTGGCATATCAAATTGTTGGAGCTCAATTGGTTAAGACTCTCAAGGAAGAGTTCAAGTTTCAGATCTTGTTGAGTGACGTCCATTGTCAAGATGGTAGATGGTAGTATTGTGGTAACACAATCATGATGTAACAAGAGGGGCCTGT
Source organism: Wollemia nobilis (assembly GCA_028583015.1). Lineage (NCBI taxonomy): Eukaryota > Viridiplantae > Streptophyta > Pinopsida > Araucariales > Araucariaceae > Wollemia > Wollemia nobilis. Next base: position 2,900 of record JAQPPZ010010002.1, read on the forward strand.
GGGTTACAAATCTGCCACAAGAAAGGGTTTGGTCTGTTTATGCGCCTTAGAGCGGCCCAACACTTTGAAAGGCCGGAAGGAAGGGATGTCTTCCGTGCCAATCTCCAGAGAAGGCTGGCTCCTTTACAACACTAAGCTGGGGTTTTTAGATTAAGGAACTGGAAAGGGATTGGGAAACTACTGAAAGAGAAAAAAATTGCATAGTAGAAACTAAGGGGAAGAACAGACAACACAATTACCTATCTCTATTTTGATTAGCAACAATCAATACAAAGAATAAAATAGAAACTAATACTATATTTCCTTCTCTATGTATCCTCCAGGAGAATTCCAAATTTGCTCAATATAGGACGTTTAAATTTAAATAACAGAATTACAAAGATCACATAAAGAGACGAGACTAATAGAAATAAACACAGGAGGCATCATACAAAGAAGAAATAGAATCAGAGCCAGGAGTTCTTTGCATTGATGCAAAAATTGAATACAGTGGCTTTCTAGCAAAGCGTTCCCCCCTTACTTCATTACAATGAGATGGTTTTTATAGAGGACTTCACCTCTGTAGCGTTAATAGCAAACCCTAAAAACTGTTGGGGTCGTTGGGATTTGACTCCTGTTAGGCAAAATAGCGCGGATCGAGAGGCCCTTTGGGAAGAGCGCAACTATGAGACACGACTCACCCTAAGATTGGTGAGGAGATCTCTTTGGGATTAGCATCGCCGCCTTGATGGGATGGGCAGGAGGCTTCAAACTCATGCGCCATGAAGGCGCCTTAAATTTCTACCCAACCCCTTTTCTAGAAGCACGCCTCATGAAAGCAGGCCTAGTGCCCCAAAAATTCTTCGTGGCAAGTTCGCTAAGGAATCAGCGCAAATCGCCCTTGGAATGGCCCTGTGGGGAGGATCGTTGAAACTGCGCTCGAAGTGCAGCTTTGTTGGAGGGGAGGCCCGAACTTGAGGTTCGCTAGGCCAAGAGGGAGCTGTGCTTCGATAATGTTGTTTTTTGACTTAGTCCAAAATGGACTTTGGTTGGGGGAGTTCGTTATGGACGGGCCCGAAGTGACGCTTCGCTGGAGGGCAGAACCAAACTGCAGCTTCGCCCAACCAAAGAGCAAAGGTGAGCCTAACTGTTTGCCTTAGGAATTATTAGCTCGCGGCGCCACTTCGCTGGGAATGGGCCCAAAGTGGCAATTCGACAACATTGTGGCCCGAAGTGGAGCTTTTCTATCCTTAAGGGCGAAACTCCCTATTCATGCCTTAGCCAAAACTTTGCGCCTAAAGCATGACTTTTGCAATATCCTTTCAGCAAAGCTGCCTCTTGCTTCAAAAATGAGCGAAGCGCAGGTTTAGTTCCTTCTTTGGCAAAGCTGGCCTTTGACTACTGATTTTTCAAGCGAAGATGCCAGGGAAGAACCTTTACTGGAGAATGTCGTTTTAAGAGGAGAAAGAGAATATAAAAACAATATCACAACAGTTCAAAATTTAACCCCCTAGGCAAAATGTAGCTCGCAGGGTATTGAGCTCGCCTTAATGCAAGGACCTTAAGCCTTCATCCATTAGGCTCGGAGTCACCATCTAACTCCTTCGACTGTCTGTCGCTGGCTAAGGGTTTTTCCTCCAATCTCTCTGTCTCCTTCCTCCTCTTCATTGTGCTCTTGACCTTCGTTTTCTTCTTCTCGTAAGTGCATCGAATGTGGGCCCAGGATTCTTCTCGGAATGGCTCGCGGTTGCTGAGCGCCTTCACCAGACATTTGAACCTTTCGATCTGGTTGATGTCTGCATATTTGGCTCTATTACCTAGATCTATTAGGTAAGCTTCAATATGGCGTACCTGGATATCAAATTAATCACGTGTCTCCATGATGGGATCTGCCTAGTCGTCTATCTTAGAAGTATCGCCCTCAAAGGCGCTCCATTCATGTTTGAGCTCATCCCTAGACTGCAGGTTCCTATCATCATCTGTGAAACTAGGAAAACCAAGCTGTGTGAGATTTTGAAAGTACACTAGAGAAGTGCGCCTTTCCTGCTCGAAGGAGTCCTAAATTTTTTCAATTTGGTAAAGAAGGCTCGAAGAGTCGATCTGGTGGTAACCCAATCCCACATAGTTCGACTCATTATGGGGACTTCAAGATCCATGTGCTCCAGTTTTGCACTTCGATGGTCAAATTGAGCCGATGTTGTATTTCCTACGAGACTTCCTCCACGACAGGTCGGTCCTGAGAAGCCGCATGCTTGGCTTCCGAAATATATATAAGAACAAACAAGGCATTGGACGCTCTAGACCGGAAACTTCTCAACAAATGGGCGCGAAGGTCCTTAATCCGGTCTCTCGAGAAGATCTCCATATTCGCTTCTCTTTCTTCGAACTGCTGCTGCACTTCCTGGACCCGAGCTTCCAATTTTTTCACCTGGTCCTCTGCTTCTTCATGCGCCTTGAGATGGCGCTCAACAACACTCTTATGCTCGGAGACCTCCTGCCCTAAAGCAGCCACTTCCTGTTGTAGCTGCTCTGATTCGGTTCGAGTGTCTTCTAGTTGGGCCTTGGTTCGCGCCAAGGATTCTTCTAACTTCATATTCTCGTTTTTTGCTGCGAAGCAGCGCTCCTTGATATGCTCATTGTGAAGGTAGATCGAGTCAATCGTGACATGAATGGACCCTGTCTCCTTCGCCACGTCAAGCGTCTTCAGGTCCTTGATGGTGCGCTGGTAGGAGTAATCTGAAGGCGTCATTTCCTCCACAGGTTTCTACACCTTCGAAACCTTCTTTACCTTATGGAGCTCCATTTTATGAGGATTGAACAAGGCACACTTTTCAACCTTAGCGGGGATTCGTCCTTTCTTCTTCCTGACATCCTTGAGCCATCTGTATGAACTCTGCCGCGCCTGGTGCAGGCTCTTCGCCAGGGGACGCTCCCCGATCATCTCCAGTTCAGTGTCCAAAGGCTCCGACCCTCTAGATAAAGGTGTAAAAAGGAACAAGACCTTTTGGGGGAGGGCTTCTGTGGAAGGATTGAAAACGATGGAGGTGGGGACATCGGTGACCGTTGAGGGGACAGGGGTTTGAACAACCATGGGCGGACTGTTAGAACCTAGGACTAGGACGCCACCTAGGGCTTCTGCAACAGATAAAGGATTTGAGGGCAGTGCTTGAATTTGGCTTGTGGCGCTTGGTCCGAGTAAGACAGAGGCATATCTGGCAATTAATCAGGGTATTTGAATTGCCTCAAAGACATCTGCATATCTGGAAATTGATCAGGTGGTGTTTTCTTCTTCAGCTGTTTTTCCATGAACCGCTGCATCTGAGAAGGCACATTTTTGCCTTTCTGTTCATTAGTGGATTGTCCTGATGACATAATATGAGGGGTGCTTTTTTCCGAGAGCGAAGGCGTTTTGGATGTCATTAGAGAAAATTGAGAACAACTTGTTCCCCCTAGCATCTCTAACTTGTTTGCTCAGAGGGTGATAGAACCTGGCGATAACACACACCAGTTCTGGGCAGTGGTGTACAAGGGTGCATAAATACCAGTAGAGGTGCGAACAATACGCAATTGTTCTCTTGTGCTCAACAGATGCCCTCGTCAACATCTCGTCAATTGTACAACGCAACGTTTCGACGCTCTTGGAGAGGATACCGTCTCTTATTTTTCTAACTTGTCGACTGGTGGGGGAACTTCTTCCTCTGACTCTTCCATTTTTGGTTCCTCTATGTTCTCTGGTATCTGCTGATTTGCGCCCTCCAGCTTCTATTTCTTCGACCTCTGCCTCTTTTCGGCCTTTGGCCCCTTTGATTTCTTCGGGCATCCGCTTTTGGGCGCCTTCTCTTTCTTTTCGGCCCCTTGCTTGCCCATATCTAATGGCAGAAATACACAGGCGCACTGGGAATCACTATCAGTTTCGCTTCGTCGAGGGTTTCTTTAGCATATCGTAGAGCAATTTGCAGAACAAATGATTTTGGCCTTAGAGCGCTTCTCCTGTTATAGACGTCGGCTTGACCTACCCCATTAATGGCGCACACAACGAGTGAATGCCCGAACATGAAGTGGGTAGAAAGTGGCGCTTTTAAATTGGTGATCGAGTGCTTTTTTTGAGGCTCGAAGCTTTCGTGGGCTCACAATCCTCTTTGAAAATGTGAATTCATCGTTTTTTGCTTTTCGAGGCGCTGGCCTTTGTTTTGTCAACGCACTTTGGGATGCGCTATGCCATTCCAGTTTAAAGTGCGTGCCTTGGGATTTTAAATGGGCGTCGCCTTTTCTTGTGCGCTTCGAGGCTCGCAATCTTCAACGAATTATAACAAAAAGGGGTGAATCTTTGCTCAAAATTTGAGCGAAGCCCCACGTCGGCCACCAAAGGGCCCAAAGTGGGCATTTGTGATATCCTTATGCCTTGGTTGTCTTCCGCCTCTCGCGCGATTGGGGGTCCCTCGATCTTGTGCTTCGCTCTAAAATACGCCTGAACTCCCCCTTCACCTTGGAAATTAGTGAAACGCCGACCACTATTGGAAATGAGCGAAACTCGTTTTGGGATTTCCTTCCGCCCCTTGGCGAGCGAACTTCCTCTTCACTACTCATCATGCCCGAAGTGCGAGTTTGGCTTAGAAACTGGCGAAGCGCCAATATCTTTTTGCAAATGAACTTCGGGGAAAGGTCTTGGCGAAGCCTTGCTTTGATCGAAAGTGCGACAAACTTGGAATTAAAGGGCCCGAAATATAGAATTGAAACGCTCCCTTTCCTTCCTAATTAGGGGAAAATTGGGCTTCGCGCTTGAGAAGGCCGAAGCACGCCCTCGCCCTGAAAACCTGACGAAGCCATGTTCTGCCTCAACGCCTGTGACAAATACATCTTCTACAGCAAAACGACTGATTTTTCAAATGGCCCGGCTTCGGACGGATTGTCGGGGAACCCGGACAAAGGTAAGAGGGCAGAGCAGACAAAAATTGCTCCATTATGGAGCACAAACGCTCGCTTAAAGCAGAAAACAATATATACATTCATAACGAAAATAATAGCAAAGAAAACTTATGAACACGGGTAAACCTTTTGATTCTTCTTATCGATGGTAAGCCTTCAAGTCACTTGGTTAACTCGAGAAATCTGAAACGGGCCTTCCCAGAAGGCGTCGAATATGTCATGGTTTCCTAGTTTTGCCTTCCACACATCCCATTTCAGCACTAGATCACCAACCTAGAAGGTACGAATGGTGGTTCCTTTTTCGAATCAGCGTTTGGTAGTTTCAGTATGTTTCAGGAAAGCTTCGTAAGCTTTCTCCCCCTTCCTTAAGTTGCAGCAGCTGGGCGAATCTGGCGTCCATTGGATCAAGGCCCTCTCTCTCATCGTCCAACATCTAGAGTGCAGGCATCGTTTTGATGGACTTCTTGATGGAGATACGATCGGCCCATAGCGCCTGGTCGAGGAGCAGGTGCCACGTTCTCTTGTTTTTCTCTAGGGTCTTTAAGATTCTCAAAAAATTCTTATTCGTTGACTCGAACAAGCCATTGCCCTGCGAGTAATAGTTAAATGAGGCTTTTAGGTAGATCCCATACCTACAAGCGAACTCACTGAGCTTGGCACCTATGAAACCTGGGTCGTTAGCAGTCACAATTGCCTCTAGGACCTCGAATCGGGTTATCAAACCTTCCAAGAAGACGATATCGCTTGAGTCCAGCGGGTAAAGTACTTAGTTGCAGTCCCATTTGGTGAACGTCGTCTTATGTTGATCATCTTTTACCCAAATCTGGTTGGATCAAGAGAAGTCATCTAGGAGGGAGAAGCATTGTGCCTCTGCTACTACATGGAGGTTCTGGTCAATCTGCGAGAGCGGGTAGTGGTCTTTCAGCGAAGCTTGGTTCAGATTCTGAAAATCAACACACATGCGGATATCTCCGTTTTTATTTTGGACAGGGACCAGATTGGCAACCCAGGAAGAATGTTTGATAGGATAGATAATTTTTGCCTCTTGCATCTTCAAAAGTCCAGCCCTAATCAAAAATTCAATTTTTGGGTTGCCAGGCCTTTGTTTTTGCTTGCAGGGTTTGACTCCTTCTTGAAGCTCAATGGTGTGTTGTATGGCTTCCTTGTCGTACCCCTTCAGGTCTTGACAACACCAGGCAACAATATCTGGACATTCTCTGCATAGGACCCGAATCTGCTCCAGTTCTTTAAGAGTGCAGTCTACTCCAACTTTGATTAGCTTTCCAGGCTCCAGCTCAAGCTCTTTGTAGTGCTTCGCGTCTAATTTGATCCTGTGAGAAATTGCTGTCATTCTGATCAAATAGACTCTCTAGAGTGATCAGTCCTTTTGGGACATGGTTATTTTTCAACTATATACATCCCTCATACTCCTCGTCATTAGGGTCTCTACCTTCAATAGTGCTTGCTTCATGGATCAGAATATTGACGATTTGCTCGTCACTCTCGAACACCTGCCAGTGGGTGTCCCTATCAGACACAAAAGGCCAATAAATGGTCCTTACTGCCTTCGGCTTGTGTATCATGTCATCAGCCGGGGAGTATATGGCTCCAATGGACGCTAAGACATGTGTGCTTGTGCTTTTCTCGCGAGACAGCTTGGACATTTAGCTCTTGGAAAGACTCTAGCAGGTCCCAGACCCTATTGCGGTATGCCTTGAGATAATGTTGTTTGGAGACGCACTTGTTGGTGATCTGTTTGCAGACTAACTCTAAGTCTCCAAAAATCTGTAGCTGCTTGATTCCCAGTTTTTCGGTCTTTTTCAACCCCAAACACAAAGCTTCATACTCGGCCGCATTGTTGGTACAACTCCAGGTGAGTCTGTAACAATAGTCCTTCTGTTCTCCAGTGGGAGAGACCAAGACAACTCCTGCCCCAACACCATTTTTGCATCGGGCACCACCAAAGAAAAGCTTCCATAGCTCATATGGGGCAGAGCGATTGCCTTCTTGCACTATTTCCTTTGTTTTCTCGGGCCTAGTGATAAAGTAACACCCCATCTCTGACTCGATCATGGCGTTGAAATCAGTTAGGGAGAATTCATCTTTCGTTCGAAGCTGGACTCCATCAAGTCCACCGCTTTTAGATTCTTTGTCATTAGGTGGACTGACTCGCTCTGTTGTTCTTCGTCAACTATCTTCTCAATATGGTAGCTGGAGAGCTTCTGGTTATAAATCTTTATTTTCCTCCCTTTGAACAGGACCTCCAGGTGAGAGTAGTCTAAAGAGAGGTAACCTCCCAGCTTAGCAGTGAACTCTCATGAGAGACACATGCTGAAATACGACTCCAAATCGATGACCACAACCTCTTGGATTACAACAATATGAGGCATCTTATGCAGTTGGATTGGAATATCCTTAATAACCCCCATTGTTTTCATGGGAGTCCCATCAAGTTGAAGAACGCATGGACTGCTCTGTGTATATTGCATGCCCATTACTTTGCACACGGCTTTGGGCATGACAGTGGTCATTGCACCCGAATAAATCATGCAATTGTGCACGACCCATCCTTCTATCCGAAGGGACAGGTAGAATGGGGGCGACCTGTTCTTGCCTGTAGCTGAAGTAGTCAGAGTTTGAGTCAACACAGTTTGGGTCAACTTCCCTCCCTTTGCAGATTTGAGGGATTCCTGCAACAAGTCAACTTGTCCAGGGAGTTGTAGGGCATCGTAGAGGCTCATTTTGGCGGGAGCCTTCTTCAACTCTTCAACTATGTTATAGGTCGAGGTAGAGGGCCTTTCTGGCTCCTTCGCAGCTTCATACTTGGTGTGGTACTTCTGCATGACTTCGACCCTCTGTCTCTTTGTCAATGAAGAATATTTGAGCTTTTCTCTGGTCTGCTCTTTTGTTTCGCATATCGGTTGCGATACTGGCGCAGTTGCGAGCAAAGGCCTTTATTTTGTTGGCGACAGAGGCAAGGGATCCTTATCTGGGGATTTCGTCGACGGTTGCTCCTTTTCGCGGCGAGCATATACTTTCAGAGGCCCCATCTGAGCTGCATCGACTTCAATGGGCTTCTTCCCATTCCTGGTCAGAACAGAGACTTGCTCTTGAACCGAGATCATGAGGTTGCAATCCACCTCCCTGATCATATTGATTTGTGCATTGGGGACGGTGCCCGCCAGCGTTTGGATATAATTCAGGTGGACCATACAAGTGTCTTCCCCATGTGGATCATTGCAAGTGGAGCACCAGAACACTTGGTCCGATGTGCTTGCCTCTTCATAATTCAGAATAGCCGCATTCCTCGCCAGAGGCTTCGCAGTTGGGGCGACTTGGTCTCTTGTAATTTTTGGAGGAGGAAATTTCCTAGGTTGGTATTCTTGTCGAGCTTGCCTCCTTTTTATGATGGTCATATCATTTGACATTGTCCTAACGACAGAATTGAGGGATTGAACCTCCTATAATAGCTTGGTTTGTACGTCAACATTTGCAGGCGCTGGTAACGACAATGGCGCCGACAGTGGCAATGGGGCCATTGGCAGAGGTAATGCAGGATACTGCGACGGTGGATGGAGTTGTGGAAGTGGGGAACTGCGGAAAAACAGACACATGAATCAGATTCTAGGAAGGAATCAGGTACATGGAAAGTGTGGGAGGCGTCTGAGCGGTCGCGTTGGGGTATTGGTACTGAATCAGGTCAAGGAAGATTGGCATTGTTGGCTTTGGCGGGAGTTTGTCGATGGCGATCAAGTTGGCCTCTGCCTTTTGTGCATGCGTGTATAAATCCGGGAAGGTATTAACACAAGAGTACCGGATGTTCATGCTGATATTAGAGTTGAAAGCTCTAAGGAAATAGAACGTTGCTTGCTCAATGGTTGGTCGAAGGCCATCGGGGACCCTCATCTAGGTCCGAGCGAATCAGATGTTGAAATCGACAACTTTCTCCTGTGGATGCCTTTTGATATTCGTGAACTAGTGGAGCAAGGAGAAAGGGTTTGCTGACTCGTTAAATCCCTTTATCAACTACCCTGCTAGTTGATCCTAGGATGTGATGGTATCAGGAGGCAACGATCTGTACCACTAGATAAATTTTCCTCTAAGGGATAAGACTATCAATCTCACCATAATATTATCCTTTGTGATGTCGTGGATGGTAGTCAGAGCAACGATGTCTTGAACATGCTCGTATGCGGTTTTCCCAGTACTGTCATACGTAGGGATGGCCTTCAACGCTGCAGCAAGGATCTGATCTTGCACTGCTAGGTTTGAAGGCCCTGAATGGTTCGAGGCTGGGAATTTCCAGGGAGTTGCAGGGCATCGTAGAGGCTCATTTTGGCGGGAGCCTTCTTCAGCTCTTCAACTATGTTATAGGTCGAGGTAGATGGCCTTTCTGGCTCCTTCGCAGCTTCATACTTGGTGTGGTACTGCTGCATGGCTTCGACCCTCTGTCTCTTTGTCAATGACGGATATTTGAGCTTTTCTATGTCCTGCTCTTTTGTTTCGCCTGTCGGTTGAGATACTGGGACAGTTGCAGGCAAAGGCCTTTCTTTTGCTGGCGGCGGAGGCAAAGGCCTTTCTTTTGCTAGCGGCAGAGGCAAGGGATCCTTATCTAGGGCTTTCGTCGATGGTTGCTCCTTTTCGCGGCGAGCATTTACTTTCAGAGGCCCCATCTGAGCTGCATCGATTTCAATGGGCTTCTTCCCATTCCTAGTCAGAACAAAGACGCCCTTCAGACGAGATCATGAGGTTGCAATCCACCTCCTTGGTCATATTGATTTGTGCATTGGGGACGGTGCATGCCAGCGTTTGGATATAATTCAGGTGGACCATACAAGTGTCTTCCCCATGTGGATCATTGCAAGTGGAGCACTCGAACACTTGATCCGATGTGCTCTCCTCTTTATAATTCAGAATAGCCGCATTCCTCATTGGAGGCCTCGTAGCTGGGGCGACTTGGTCTCTTGTAATTGTTGGAGGAGGAAATTTCCAAGGTTGGTATTCTTATTGAGCCTGCCTCCTTTTCATGATGGTCATATCATTTGACATTGTCCTAATGACAGAATTGAGGGACTGAACCTCCTATAATAGCTTGGTTTGTACATCAACATTTGCAGGCGCTGGTAATGACAATGGCGTTTACAGTGGCAATGAGGCCATTTGCGGAGGTAATGTAGGATACTGCGATGGTGGAGGGAGCCGTGGAGCTGTGGAAGTGGGGAAATGCAAAAAATAGGCACATGACTCGGATTCTAGGAAGGAATCGGGTACATGGAAGGTGTGGGAGGCGATTGAGCGACCGCGTTGGGGTACTGGTACTGAGTCAGGTCGGGGAAGATTGGCATTGTTGGCTTTGGTGGGAGTTTGTCGATGGCGATCAAGTCGGCCTTTGCCTTTTATGCGTGCGTGTATAAATCCGGGAAGGTATTAACACCAGAGTATCGGATGTTCATGTTGATATCAGAGTTGAAAGCTTTGAGGAAGTAGAACGTTGCTTGCTCAAAGGTTGGCCGAAGGCCATCGGGGATCCTCATACAGGTTTGAGCGAATCAGACGTTGAAATTGACAACTTCCTCCTGCAGATGCCTTTGGATAGTCATGAACTGGTGGAGCAAGGAGAAAGGGTTTGCCGACTCGTTAAATCCATTTATCAATTGCCCTTCTAGTTTATCCTAGGAGGTGATGGTACCAGGAGGCAATGATCTGTACCAGTAGATAAGTTTTCCTCGAAGGGATAAGACTATCAATCTCACCATAATATTCTCCTTCGTGATGTTGTGGATGGTAGCCAGAGCGGCGATGTCTTGAACGTGCTCGTATGTGGTTTTCCTAGTATCGTCATACGTAGGGATGGCCTTCAACGCTGCAGCAAGGATCTGATCTTGCACTGCTAGGTTCGAAGTCCCTGAATGGTTCTAGGATGGAAACTGCTTGGGTGGATTTTGCTGCTGCGCCATATTTGTGTTTGGATTTGGCGGCAACGGTGGCAACAACGGCTGGTTCGGCAGAACCGGGACGTCCGAAGAACCTGATGGAACGTTAGGTGGTACCCGAACGTCATGATGATCTGAGAATTTGGAGGATTCGGCGGACAACTATTTGATGTGTTGTTTGGAGTCGGACTCTGCTCAGCAACGACAACTTCCTCCGAGGACGCCTCGTCCAGAGAGATACTTGGCCTGACTATTCTGAGATGCTCCCCCACAGCACTAATGTCAAGCTCATAGAAGTTAGTTTCTTCTCATGCGTTTCTAACTCTCCATATCGTACGCATTAAAGCGGGATTTTTACACTGGTCTTCGAAGCTCGGAGGTATTTGAGTTCAGCAGAGTCGCCAGATGTTCAGATTTGACCGTACTGAGACAAACACCACTTCTCAATACTGCTTACAATGTGGAACAATTCGAGTCCCACCGGGAGTGCCAGAAGAAACTATTGGTTACAGATCTGCTACAGGAAAGGGTTTGGTTTGTTTATGCGCCCTAGAACCGGCCAACACTTTGAAAGGTCGAAAGGAAGAAGTGCCTTTCGTGACAATCTCCAGAGAGGGTTGGCTCCTTTACTACACTAATCTGGGGTTTTAGATTAAGAATCTGGAAAAGGATTGGGAAACTACTAATAGAGATAAAAATTGCAAAGTAGAAATTGAGACAACACGATTACCTATCTCTATTATGATTAGCAGCAATCAATACAAAGAATAAAATAGAAACTAACGCTATATTTCCTTCTCTATGTATCCTCCAGGAGAATTCCAGATTCGCTCAACATAGGACGTTTAAATCCAGATAACAGAATTACAACAATCACATAAAGAGACGAGACTAATAGAAATAAACACAGGAGGCATCATACAAAGAAGAAATAGAATCAGAGCCTTATGCGTCAGGACTGCTGCGTAGCTCTCCGGCTCTTCGATTGCGTAAAGGATAAAATCATTGGAATAGTCTAGGTTAACCAGCACAGGTGCTTGGATGATTCGGGCCTTGATCTCTTCAAACGCCTTATTTCTTTCTTCTGTCCAACTGAACTCGACGTTTTTCTTCAAGAGTTTGGTCATCGACTTAACGACCTGGGTGAAATCGGCACAAATTTTCTTACAAAGTTGATCTGGCCAAAGAAAGACTGCAAGCCTTTCTTATTCACTGGTAGTGGGAGCTTGAGGAGAGCCTCGACTCTGTCAGGGTCAACAACAAATCCCTTCTCTGAGATGACGTGGCCCAACAACTTACCTTCTTTCACCGCGAAGACAAATTTCTTTGGGTTTATAGATATACTGAATTCTTGACATATCTCGAATACTTGCTGCAGATGCGAGGAGTGTTCCTCTATCTTGTGCGAAAACACAGTCATGTCATCCAAATAGATGACAATGACTCTATTCAACAGTTCACCAAACGCCAGGTCCATGGCTCTTTGGAAAGTGGCCCCTGAGTTTGAGAGGTCGAAGGGCATGCATTGATAGGCGAACATTCCCCATTTGGTGAACGTCGTATTATGTTGATCATCCTTTACCTAAATCTGGTTGGATCTAGAGAAGTCGTCTAGGAGGGAGAAGCGTTGTGCCTCTGCTACTATATGGAGGTTCTGGTCAATCTGCGAGAGCGGGTAGTGGTATTTCAGCGAAGCTTGGTTCAGATTCTGAAAATCAACACACATGCAGATATCTCCGTTTTTATTTTGGACAGGGACCAGATTGGCAACCCAGGAAGAATGTTTGATAGGGTAGATAATTTTTGCCTCGAGCATCTTCAAAAGTCCAACGCTAATCAAAAATTCAATTTTTGGGTTGCTAGGCCTTTGTTTCTGCTTGTAGGGTTTGACCCCTTCTTGAAGCTCGATGGTGTATTGTATGAATTCCTTATCGTACCCCTTCAAGTCTTGATAACACCAGGCAACAATATCTGGATATTCTCTGCATAGGACCCGAATCTGCTCCAGTTCTTTAAGAGTGCAGTCTACTCCAACTTTGATTAGCTTTTCAGGCTCCAGCTCAAGCTCTTTGTAGTGCTTCGCGTCTACTTTGATCCTGTGAGAAATTGCTCTGTCATTCTGATCAAATAGACTCTCTAGAGTGATCAGTCCTTTTGGGACATGGTTATTTTTCAACTATATCCATCCCTCATACTCCTCGTCATTCGGGTCTCTACCTTCAATAGTGCTTGCTTCATGGATCAGAATATTGACGATTTGCTCGTCACTCTCGAACACCTACCAGTGGTATCCCTATCAGACACAAAAGACCTGTAAATGGTCCTTACTGCCTTCGGCTTGTGTACCATGTCATCAGTCGGGGAGTATATGGCTCCAATGGACGCTAAGACATATGTGTGCTTGTGCTTTTCTTGCGAGACAGCTTGGAAATTCAGCTCCTCGAAAGACTCTAGCAGGTCCCTGACCCTATTACGGTATGCCTTGAGATAATGTTTTTTGGAGACGCACTTGTTGGTGATCTGTTTGCAGACTAACTCTTAAGTCTCCAAAAATCTGTAGCTGCTTGATTCCCAGCTTTTCGGTCTTTTTCAACCCCAAACACAAAGCTTCATACTCGGCTGCATTGTTGGTACAACTCCAGGTGAGTCTGTAACAATAGTCCTTATGTTCTCCAGTGGGAGAGACCAAGACAACTCCTGCCCCAACACCATTTTTGCATCGGGCACCATCAAAGAAAAGCTTCCATAGATCATCTGGGGCAGAGCGATTGCCTTCCTGCACTATTTCCTTTGTTTTCTCGGGCCTAGTGATAGAGTAACACCCCATCTCTGACTCGATCATGGCGTTGAAATCAATTAGGGAGAATTCATCTTCCGTTCGAAGCTCCTCCAAGAATCCCTCCATCAAGTCCACCACTTTTAGATTCTTTGTCATTAGGTGGACTGACTCGCTCTGCTGTTCTTCGTCAACTATCTTCTCAATATGGTAGCTGGAGAGCTTCTTGTTATAAATCTTTATTTTCCTCCCTTTGAACAATACCTCCAGGTGAGAGTAGTCCAAAGAGAAGTAACCTCCCAGCTTAGCAGTGAACTCTCATGAGAGACACATGCTGAAATACGACTCCAAATCGACGACCACAACCTCTTGGATTACAACAATATGAGGCATCTTATGCAGTTGGATTGGAATATCCTTAATAACCCCCATTGTTTTCATGGGAGTCCCATCAAGTTGAAGAACGCCTGGACTGCTCTGTGTATATTGCATGCCCATTACTTTGCACACGGCTTTGGGCATGACAGTGGTCGTTGCACCCGAATAAATCATGCAGTTGTGCACGACCCATCCTTTTATCCGAAGGGACAGGTAGAATGGGGGCGACCTGTTCTTGCCTGTAGCTGAGGTAGTCAGAGTTTGAGTCAACACAGTTTGGGTCAACTTCCCTCCCTTTGCAGATTTGAGGGATTCCTGCAACAAGTCAACTTGTCCAGGGAGTTGCAGGGCATCGTAGAGGCTCATTTTGGCGGGAGCCTTCTTCAACTCTTCAACTATGTTATAGGTCGAGGTAGAGGGCCTTTCTGGCTCCTTCGCAACTTCATACTTGGTGTGGTACTTCTGCATGGCTTCAACCCTCTGTCTCTTTGTCAATGACGAATATTTGAGCTTTTCTCTGGTCTGCGCTTTTGTTTCGCCTATCGGTTGCGATACTAGCGCAGTTGCGAGCAAAGGCCTTTATTTTGTTGGCGACAGAGGCAAGGGATCCTTATCTGGGGATTTCGCCGGCGGTTGCTCCTTTTCGCAGCGAGCATATACTTTCAGAGGCCCCATCTGAGCTGCATCGACTTCAATGGGCTTCTTCCCATTCCTGGTCAGAAAAGAGACTTGCTCTTGAACCGAGATCATGAGGTTGCAATCCACCTCCCTGATCATATTGATTTGTGCATTGGGGACGGTGCCCGCCAGCGTTTGGAGATAATTCAGGTGGACCATACAAGTGTCTTCCCCATGTGCATCATTGCAAGTGGAGCACCATAACACTTGGTCTGATGTGCTTGCCTCTTCATAATTCAGAATAGCCGCATTCCTCGACAGAGGCTTCGCAGTTGGGGCGACTTGGTCTCTTGTAATTGTTGGAGGAGGAAATTTCCTAGGTTGGTATTCTTGTCGAGCTTGCCTCCTTTTTATGATGGTCATATCATTTGACATTGTCCTAACGACAGAATTGAGGGACTAAACCTCCTGTAATAGCTTGGTTTGTACGTCAACATTTGCAGGCACTGGTAACGACAATGGCGTCGACAGTGGAAATGGGGCCATTGGCAGAGGTAATGCAGGATACTGTGACGGTGGATGGAGTTGTGGAAGTGGGGAACTGCGGAAAAACAGGCACATGAATCAGATTCTAGGAAGGAATCAGGTATGTGGAAGGTGTGGGAGGCGTCTGAGCGACCACATTGGGGTATTGGTACTAAATCAGGTCGGGGAAGATTGGCATTGTTGGCTTTGGTGGGAGTTTGTCGATGGCGATCAAGTCGGCCTCTGCCTTTTGTGCATGCGTGTATAAATCTGGGAAGGTATTAACACTAGAGTACCAGATGTTAATGCTGATATCAGAGTTGAAAGCTCTAAGGAAATAGAACGTTGCTTGCTCAAAGGTTGGTCGAAGGCCATCGGGGACCCTCATTTAGGTCCGAGCGAATCAGATGTTGAAATCGACAACTTCCTCTTGTGGATGCCTTTGGATAGTCGTGAACTAGTGGAGCAAGGAGAAAGGGTTTGCCGACTCGTTAAATCCCTTTATCAACTACCCCGCTAGTTGATCCTAGGAGGTGATGGTATCAGGAGGCAACGATCTGTACCACTAGATAAGTTTTCCTCTAAGGGATAAGACTATCAATCTCACCATAATATTCTCCTTTGTGATGTCGTGGATGGTAGTCAAAGCAACGATGTCTTGAACGTGCTCGTGTGCGGTTTTCCCAGTACTGTCATACGTAGGGATGGCCTTCAACGCTGCAGCAAGGATCTGATCTTGCACTGCTAGGTTTGAAGGCCCTGAATGGTTCGAGGCTGGGAATTGCCAGGGAGTTACAGGGCATCGTAGAGGCTCATTTTGGCGGGAGCCTTCTTCAGCTCTTCAACTATGTTATAGGTCGAGGTAGATGGCCTTTCTGGCTCCTTCGCAGCTTCATACTTGGTGCGGTACTGTTGCATGGCTTCGACCCTCTGTCTCTTTGTCAATGACGGATATTTGAGCTTTTCTCTATCCTACTCTTTTGTTTCGCCTATCGGTTGCGATACTGGGGCAGTTGCAGGCAAAGGCCTTTCTTTTGTTGGCTGCGGAGGCAAAGGCCTTTCTTTTGCTAGCGGTAGAGGCAAGGGATCCTTATCTAGGGCTTTCGCCGACGGTTGCTCCTTTTCGTGGCGAGCATTTACTTTCAGAGGCCCCATCTGAGCTGCATCGATTTCAATGGGCTTCTTCCCATTCCTATTCAGAACAAAGACTTGCTCTTCAGACGAGATCATGAGGTTGCAATCCACCTCCTTGGTCATATTGATTTGTGCATTGGGGACGGTGCCTGCCAACGTTTGGATATAATTCAGGTGGACCATACAAGTGTCTTCCCCATGTGGATCATTGCAAGTGGAGCACTAGAACACTTGATCTGATGTGCTCTCCTCTTTATAATTTAGAATAGCCGCATTCCTCGTTGGAGGCCTCGTAGCTGGGGCGCCTTGGTCTCTTGTAATTGTTGGAGGAGGAAATTTCCAAGGTTGGTATTCTTGTTGAGCCTGCCTCCTTTTCATGATGGTCATATCATTTGACATTGTCCTAATGACAGAATTGAGGCACTGAACCTCCTGTAATAGCTTGGTTTGTACGTCAACATTTGTAGGCGCTAGTAACGACAATGGCGTTGACAGTGGCAATGAGGCCATTGGCGGAGGTAATGCAGGATACTGTGACGGTGGAGGGAGCCGTGGAGCTGTGGAAGTGGGGAAATGCGAAAAATAGGCACATGACTCGAATTCTAGGAAGGAATCGGGTACATGGAAGGTGTGGGAGGAGACTGAGCGACCGCGTTGGGGTACTGGTACTGAGTCAGGTCAGGGAAGATTGGCATTGTTGGCTTTGGTGGGAGTTTGTCGATGGCGATCAAGTCGGCCTTTGCCTTTTATGCATGCGTGTATAAATCCGGGAAGGTATTAACACCAGAGTATCGGATGTTCATGTTGATATCAGAGTTGAAAGATCTGAGGAAATAGAACGTTGCTTGCTCAAAGGTTGGTCGAAGGCCATCGGGGATCCTCATACAGGTTTGAGCGAATCAGACGTTGAAAATGACAACTTCCTCCTGCAGATGCCTTTGGATAGTCGTGAACTGGTGGAGCAAGGAGAAAGGGTTTGCCGACTCGTTAAATCCATTTATCAACTGCCCTGCTAGTTTATCCTAGGAGGTGATGGTACCAGTAGGAAACGATCTGTACCAATAGATAAGTTTTCCTTGAAGGGATAAGACTATCAATCTCACCATAATATTCTCCTTCGTGATGTCGTGGATGGTAGCCAGAGCGACGATGTCTTGAACGTGCTCGTATGTGGTTTTCGTAGTACCGTCATACGTAGGGATGGCCTTCAACGCTGCAACAAGGATCTGATCTTGCACTGCTAGGTTCGAAGGCCCTGAATGGTTCCAGGATGGGAACTGCTTGGGTGGATTTTGTTGCTGATTTTGCTGCTGCGCCATATTTGCGTTTGGATTTGGCGGCAACGGTGGCGACAACGGTTGGTTCGGCGAAACCGGGACGCCCGAAGAACCTGATGGAACGTTAGGTGGTACCCGAACGTCATGATGATCTGGAGAATTTGGAGGATTCGGCGGACAACTATTTGATGTGTTGTTTGGAGTCGGACTCTGCTCAGCAACGACAAATTCCTCCGAGGACGCCTCGTCCAGAGAGATACTTGGCTTGACTATTCTGGGATGCTCCCCCACAGCGCTAATGTCAAGCTCATAGAACTCGGTTTCTTCTCATGCGTTTCTAACAATACATATCGTACGCATGAAAGCGGGTTTTTTACACTGGTCTTCGAAGCTCGGAGGTATTTGAGTTCAGCAGAGTCGCCAGATGTTCAGATTTGACGGTACTGAGACGAACACCACTTCTCAATACTGCTGACAATGTGGAACAATTCGAGTCCCACCGGGAGTGCCAGAAGAAACTTTTGCTTACGGATCTGCTACAGGAAAGGGTTTGGTTTTTTTATGCGCCCTAGAACCGCCCAACACTTTGAAAGGTCAGAAGGAAGAGATGCCTTTCGTGACAATCTCCAGAGAGGGTTGGCTCCTTTACTACACTAATCTGGGGTTTTAGATTAAGAATCTAGAAAAGGATTGGAAAACTACTGATAGAGATAAAAATTGCAAAGTAGAAACTGAGGGGAAGAATAGACAACACGATTACCTATCTCTATTATGATTAGCAGCAATCAATACAAAGAATAAAATAGAAACTAACGCTATATTTCCTTCTCTATGTATCCTCCAGGAGAATTCCATATTCGCTCAACATAGGACGTTTAAATCCAGATAACAGAATTACAACAATCACATAAAGAGACGAGATTAATAGAAATAAACACAGGAGGCATCATACAAAGAAAAAATAGAATCAGAGCTAGGAGTTCTTAGCATTGATGCAAAAATTGAATACAATGGCTTTCTAGCAAAGCGTTCCCCCCTTTTTTCATTACAATGAGCTGGTTTTTATAGAGGACTTCACCTCTGTAGCATTAATAGCAAACCCTAAAAATTGTTGGGGTAGTTGGGATTTGAAACCTGTTAGCAAAAAATAACACGGATCGAGAGGCCTCTTGGGAAGAGCGCAGCTATGAGACACAACTCACCTTGAGATTGGTCGCTAGGAGCACGCATCGGCAGTTACTGCAGTTGGTGAGGAGATCTCTTTGGGATTAGCATCACCGCCTTGATGGGATGGGCAGGAGGTTTCAAACTCGTGCGCCATGAAGGCGCCTTAAATTTCTACCCACCCTCTTCTCTGGAAGCGCGCCTCTTGAAAGCAGCCCCAGTGCCCCAAAAATTCTCCGTGGTAGGTTTGCTAGGCCAAGAAGGAGTTGTGCTTCGACAATGATGTTTTTGGAGTAAGTCCAAAATGGACTTCGGTTGGGGGAGTTCGCAATGGACGGGCCCGAATTGCTTCTTCGCTGGAGGGCAGACCTGAACTGCAGCTTCGCCCAACCAAAGAGCAAAGGCAAACCTAATTGTTTGCCTTAGAAATTATTCACTCGCAACATCACTTTGCTGGGAATGGGCTTGAAGTGGTTGTTCGACAACGTTATGGCCCGAAGTGGAGCTTCGCTATCCTCAAGGGCGAAACGCCCTGTTCATGCCTTAGCCAAAATTTTGCACCCGAAGCATGGCTTTTGCAATATCCTTTCAGTGAAACTGCTTCTTGCTCCAAAAATTAGCGAAGCGCAGGTTTAGCTTTCTACTTTGGCGAAGCTGGCCTTTGACTATTGCTTTTTCAAGCGAAGCTGCCTCGAAGTTGAAACATGCATAAAAAATGAGAGAAATAAGAGTTCCTAGCTGCGCCTCAGCGCCATGAAGATGCCAAGGAAGAACCTTTACTAGATAATGTCGTTTTCAGAGGAGAAAGAGAATAGAAAAACAATATCACAACAGTTCAAAATTTTACCCCTTAGGCAAAATGTGACAACAGGGCCATTTCAACCTCATGTAACTAATTGAGCTCTATATTCATGTGGCATATTCACAACTAAAAAAAACTTGTTGGAAGGTCTCATAAAAATATATGCAGTTATGATGTAATATCATTGGGGCTTGTTTCAATCCTATATAACCAATTGGGGTCTATATTCACGTGATATATTCACAACTTCCAAAAAAAAAACTTACATGAAGGTCTCGCAAAAATATATACATAAGATTATGCTTTTAACAAAAATTGTCAATTGGTAAAGAAGGCTCGGAGAGTCGATCTAGCGGTAGCCCAATCCCGCCTAGTTCGATTGATCGTCGGGACCTCAAGATCCACGTGCTCCAGTTTTGCACTTCGATGGCCAAATTGAGTCGACGATGTATCTCCTGCGAGACTTTCTCCACGACAGGTCGACCCTGAGAAGCCGCATGCTTGGCTTTCAAAATATATATAAGAACAGACAAGGCACTGGACGCTCTAGACTGGAAACTTCTCAACAAATGGGCGCGGAGGTCCTTAATCCGGTCTCTCGAGAAGATCTCCATCTTCGCTTCTCTTTCTTCGAACTGCTGTTGCACTTCCTGGACTCAAGCTTCCAATTTTTTCACCCGGTCCTCTGCTTATTCATGCGCCTTGAGATGGCGCTCAGCAACACTCTTATGCTCGTAGACATCCTGCCCTAAAGCAGCCACTTCTTGTCGTTGTTGCTCTGATTCGGTTCGAGCGTCTTCTAGCTGGGCCTTGGTTCACGCTAGGGATTCTTCTAACTTCATATTCTCGTTTTCTGTTGCGAAGCAACGTTCCTTGATATGCTCATTGTGAAGGTAGATCGAGTCAATATTGACATGAATGGACCCCGTCTCTCCACCATGTCAAGCGTCTTCAGGTTCTTGATGGTGCACTGGTAGGAGTAATCTGAAGGCATCATTTCCTCCACAGGTTTCTGCATCTTTGACACCTTCTTTACCTTATGGAGCTCCATTTTATGAGGGTTGAACAAGGCACACTTTTCAACCTTAGCGGGGATTCGTCCTTTCTTCTTCCTGACATCCTTGAGCCATCTGTATGAACTATGTCGCGCCTGGTGCAGGCTCTCCGCCAGGGGACGCTCCCGATCATCTCCAGTTCAATGTCCAAAGGCTCCGCCCCTCCAGATAAAGGTGTAAAAAGGAACAGGGCCTGCTGGGGGAGGGCTTTCATGGAAGGATCGAAAACGGTGGAGGTGGGTACTTCGGTGACCGTTGAGGGGACAGGGGTTTGAACAGTCGTGGGCAGATTGTTAGAACCTAGTACTAGGACGCCACCTAGGGCTTCTGCAACAGATAAAGGATTTGAGGGCAGTGCTTGAATTTGGCTTGTGGCGCTTGGTTCGAGTAAGGGAGAGGCATATCTGGCAATTGATCAGGGTACTTGAATTGCCTCAAAGACATCGACATATCTGGCAATTGATCATGGTACTTGAATTGCCTCAAAGACATCGGCATATCTGGCAATTGATCAGGTGGTGGTTTCTTCTTCAGTTGTTCTTCCATGAACCGCTGCATCTGAGAAGGCACATATCTGCCTTTCTGTTCATTAGTGGATTGTCCTGATGACATAATTTGAGGGGGGCTTTTGTCCGGGCGCGAAGGCGTTCTGGACGTCATCAGAGAAAATTGAGAACTTGTTTCCACCAGCATCTCTGACTTGTCTGGTCAGAGGGTGATAGAACCTGGCGATAGCACATGCCAGTTCTGGGCAGTGGTGTACAGGGGTGCATAAATACCAATATAGGTGTGAATAATATGCAATTGTTCTCGTGTTCAGCAGATACCCTCGTCAAAATCTTGTCAATTGTACAATGCAGCGTTTCGACGCTCTTGGACAGGATACTGTCTCTTGTTTTTTCTAACTTGTCGACGGGTGGGGGAACTTCTTCCTCTGACTCTTCCGTCATCGGTTCCTCTACGTTATCTGGTATCTGCTTCTCTACGCCCTCCAACTTCTGTTTTTTCGACCTCTGCCTCTTTTTGGCCTTTGGTCCCTTTGATTTCTTCGGTCCTCTGCTTTTGGCCGCCTTCTCTTTCTTTTCGGTCCCTTGCTTGCCCATCTCTAATGGCAAAAATACACAGGCACACTGGGAATCACTATCAATTTCGCTTCGTCGAGGGTTTCTTTAGCACATCGTAGAGCAATTTGCAGGAGAACAAATGATTTTGGCCTTAGAGCACTTCTCCTGTTATATACGTGGGCTTGACCTACCCCATTAATGACGCACACAGCGAGTGAATGCCCGAACTGGAAGTGGGTAGAAAGTGGCGCTTTTTAATTGGTGATCGGGTGCCTTTTTCGAGGCTCAAAGCTTTCGTGGGCTCGCAATCCTCTTTGAAAATGTGAATTCGTCGTTTTTCGCTTTTCGAGATGGTGGCCTTTGTTTTGTCAATGCACTTTGGGATGCGCAGCGCCTTTCCAGTTTAAAGTGCGTGCCTTGGGATTTTAAATGGGTATTGTCTTTTCTTGTGCGCTTCGAGGCCCGCAATCTTCAACGAATTATAACAAAAAGGGGGAAGCTTTGCTCAAAATTTGAGCGAAGCCCCACTTCGGCCACCAAAGGGCCCGAAGTGGGCTTTTGCGCTATCCTTATGCCTTGGTTGTCTTACGCCCCTCGCGCGATTGGGGGCCCTCGATCTTGCGCTTCTCTCTAAAATACGCCCGAACTCCCCCTTCCTCCCAGAAATTAGTGAAACGCTAACCACTATTGGAAATGGGCGAAACTCGTTTTGGGATTTCCTTCCGCCCCTTGGCGAGCGAACTTCCTCTTCACTACTCATCATGCCCGAAGTGCGATTTCGACTTAGAAACTGGCGAAATGCCAATAGTTTTTTGCAAACGAACTTTGGGGAAAGGTCTTGGCGAAGCCCTGCTTCGGCTGAAAATACGGTGAACTTGGAATTAAAGGTCTTGAAAGATAGAATTAAAATGCTCCCTTTCCTTCTACTCAGGTGAAAATTGGGCTTCGCGTCTGAGAAGGCCGAACCACGCCCTCGCCCTGAAAACCTGGCGAAGCCATGTTCTACCTAAACACCTGTGACAAAATACATCTTCTGCAACAAAACGACTGATTTTTTAAATGGACCTGCTCCAGACGGATCCCCGAGGAACCTGGACAAAGGGAAGAGGGCAGAGCAGATAAAAATTGCTCCATTATGGAGCACAAACGCTCGCTTAAAGCAAAAAACAATAGATACATTCGTAACGAAAATAATAGCAAAGAAAACTTATGTACACGGGTAAACCTTTCAATGCTTCTTATCGATGGTAAGCCTTCAAGTCACTTGGTTAACTCGAGAAATCTGGAACGGGCCTTCCATGTCCTGCAGGATGATTCTTTGCTTTTATCCCTTATCCAATGATATCAACAATTCATGTTCCTGCAAGATAACTCAAAAAACACTTGAAAATGTGGTTAGTGTTAGGGGGTCTGCTTAAGCCGTTGTATAACAATACTTGGAGGCGCAACAGTCAAGCCCCTTAGGTCTTTTTAGCTGACCTTTGATAATTAAAAGCGGAAATCATAGAACGGAATATGCCACTATGCTCTAGGTGCAGTCTATGATGCAATGAAGAAAACAAGAACAACATATTGCCCCTAGTTTGGTCTCAGGCGAAATCGTGCCCCGTAATGGGCAGTCGTGATAACACAAGGAAAAGTCACACCCCACAGCAGGTCGGGCACGATTTCGCATAAAATATGCGAAAAAATAGAAGGTAAGTGCAAAATCTCGATCATGTTATTCAAAAAATCCAAATATACGTGCAAAAGAGGGAATTCACCTGGCAGAGAGTGCAGAAGCAAAACAGAAGGGTTCTAGATCTCCCAGATGGTCAATCTCTTCTTAGGGCTCCAACGACAATCCACCAAGAGTGAACAACAACAATCTAATGCAGTTGACAATAAATCAAACTCCACACTTCAAAGTTGCTTGTGAAAGTAGAAGAAGGATGCAGATTGAACAAAACACTTTACAAGAAATCAAATGCGAGCAATAAATCTTCAAGTGACGATTATGTGAGCGTGTGTTAACTTGTGTGTGAAAAGTGAATTCAAACCCTCTTTATATAGCGGATTTGAAGGCAGATAGAGCAGGAAAACGAAGGAGGGTCGACGGGAAAACCAAGTAGGGCCGATGTAAAACACGCCAACCCTGAAAAGGGTTATAATGCGTCAAACCCTAAAAAGGCGAAATCGTGCCCCATCCTGGCCGATCGCGATATCGCAATGTGAAGTTGTGCCTCATCAAGGACCGGGCACGATTTTGCATAGAGAGAAAATAAGCAAAACATGGGGGAAAGCCTTGCCCTTGCCTTAGGCAAGTCTAAGGGGTCCCTTAGAGGGCTCAAGGAAGATTACCCACTGAAGTGTGTCAATTTTCGGTGTCTACATTTTGCCCCCTCTTTGAAGCATTTAAGGGTGCTCCCTTGAGTTTTGAAAAGATTGAGAAACTCGAAGAAGGCATGGAAAAAAAGCAAGACACAAAAACACAAAGCAAGCAAACAAACAACAGAGCAAAGATGACTGGGTACATCATGAATCTAATGCAGCTAGCATGAAATGCATGGATGAATGGAAGAAAGGGAATGAAAGAAGAGAAGAGGAGAGAAAGTACGAGAAGCTGATCAAGAACTCTAAATG
>JAQPPZ010010003.1:0-29613 GCA_028583015.1 Wollemia nobilis
TAATACATGCCTTAAGGTTACAAACTAGAAGATTTATACTTCTAATTAGGATATCATTACATATAACAATTATTGAAATATTATCCTAAATAAATATGCATGATCTAATAATAAAATAATGTAATTAAATATTTCTAACAAATCCAATGATTAAATGAGAAGTGTTTTTATGTTAACCATGCCATCCTACTAGACTACAAAGATAAACAATTTTTGTAAATGTCAGGTATAGTAGAGTAGATTACTCCATATGTTTGAGCTTTACACTGTTGTTTATTAACATAGATTTTGTTGCTTCACATATTTATTTTTTTGAACAAATTTGATAATTTCTTTATCTTTTTTTCTCTCTTTGTAAATATTACTATTGCTTCATATCTTCATATATATTTTCTTCTCGTGAGCAGGCCCTTTTTGCTACCACACATAAAGATTCATTTAGTTCATCCAATAGTTATCATCACTCCCTCTTCCTTTTCCTCTTTGGGATATACTTTTCCACTTGTCATTTTTAGTTTGGGGCTACTCTTAATACTTTGGTTCTCATACCTTGTTAAAGGTTTAGACTAGCTAGGACTTGAAGGACCTCCATGCAATGAGGTTGTTCTATCAATAATTTTATGGCCCCTCTTTTAACTAATTTAAGATTTTGTTGCTACTTGCTTTGACATCCACAATGAAACTTTTGACATCTAGCTTGAACACTAGCTTTGATACCAAATTCCAATACCTAATACTTTACTACTATAATTTTTTATGTCAAATGCTATGAAAGCATACAAATGACCTTGAACCCTCCCTGTAATGTATAATTGCTACTACTTGTTGCTTTAACATCCACACTTAGTCACTGTAAAACCCTCCCTAAACCAACTTATGATTCAAATGTAGAATTGCTACTATTTGTTGCTTTAACTTCCACACTTAGTCACTATAAAATTTTGGCTCTTAGATTTAACATGATAAAATACTTTAATATTATAATATTTTTATTTCAAACATTGCAAAAGCAATGATCTCACAATTTCATCATTCCATTAATTCAAATTATAACATGCAAATATATTTGCATGGTATAAAATTATAGGCTTGGTATTTGTAGAAGTGTATACTCAATTTGTTCATTGAATCAATAATTATTATAGTAGAGTTATTGTCATTCATTTACTACAAGCTTTACAAGATTTTCTACCATCTTAATCCATCCCAAATAATTTATTTTAATTGTGTTGTCATTCATTTACTACAAGCTTTACAAGATTTTCTACCATCTTACTCCATCCCATATAATTTATTTTAATTGTGTTGTCTTTCATTTACTACAAGCTTTACAAGATTTTCTACCATCTTACTCCATCCCATATAATTTATTTTAATTATGGATTTATGCATATGTTGTATGCTCCATATATGATATATATGATAAATCTATTCATCTAAATACATGAATTTTTAGAATTACTGTAATAAGTTTTCTTAACCACCAAGTAATGATGTTTTTTTATAACTCACATTTTAAATTTTATAATGACCTTTTTAAGTGCTTTTTATTTTTTCAACTTATTTTATTTTTCTCTCTTTTTATCTAAGAAATTCCATGCAACAAAAAGTACAATAAAAATCATATGAGGCTACCTGACAATAAGCATTGGGAGATGGATCACAAGGCCCTCTAAGAAATGGTACCAACTTGTTTGTTGTCACATTTTATGCCTAGAAATTGTAAACTTTAGAAGTTGTATCACAATATCCTTTAAAAATGTTATCAACTTGTTTTTTGTCACTCATTGATGCCTAAAAATAGTAGACATTGAAATATGGATCACAAGGCCCTTTAAACAATGGTATCAACTTGCTTGTTCTCACCTATTAATACCTATCAAGAGTAAATATTGGCATATGGATGACAAGGACCTTTAAACAATGGAACCAATTACCAAGAAATTGTGAACTTTGGAAGATGGATCACAAGGACCTTTAAACAATGGTACCAATTTTTTTTTGCTACCCCACACTACAATTAAATAATGCCAAATTTATTTTAGGAATTTCCACTCATTTTGATTTTTTTATTTTTTAGAAGTTCAATGTTTAAAATTTGTATCTTTAAACAATGGTACCAACTGATTTTTGTTACCCCACACTACATTATGCAAAATGTATTTTAGGCTTTTCCACTAATTTTAATTTTTTTTTAGAAGTTCAATGTTTAAAATTTATATGTTTAATTGAAAATTTAATTTATTTTTTAATTAAAATTTCAATCTTTAGAATTTTTATTTTTAATAAAAAAATTGAGTTATTTCTTTAATGGAAAAATAGATCCCTACAAATCAATGCTTTGACATGCATCCTTTGGATTTTTATTCTTTTTACCTTTAAGAGATGACTTGAAGAGGATCAAGTGGTATGTCACTTGAATTTTAATCTAGAAGCATTCTCAGCCTTTAAAATTCTATATATATATATATATATATATAGATGTGTGGTTTTTTATTCTTTTTACCTTTAAGAGAGTACTTGAAGAGGACCAAGTGGTATATCACTTGAATTTTAAGCTAAGAGAATTCTCAGCCTTTAAACTTCTATATATATCTGTGTGTGTGTTGGATCTTATTAATGTCATATTTCTATCATAATTCATGTGATCGCTAAGAGTATAACTCTTATAGTTTTTTTATAATCATAGAATAAGTTTTTATATAATCCAAAAAACAATTGTATAATTTCTCTGTACAAGTTATATTTGCTTTAGTGTTAAAAATTTCCCTATGAGGATTGAGTGGTATATCACTTGAATTTTAAGATAAGAATATTCTCAGCATTTAAACTTCTATTTTAAACTTATTATATATATATATATATATATATATATATATATATATATATATATATATATATAGATAGATAGATATGTATGTATATGTATATGTATGTATATGTATGTATATGTATATGTTAGAATAAGTGAATATTCTCTTAAGTTCTACTAGGAGAGACACACTTGATTTTCCACTCTTCCATGTGTCAGGTGAACTCTCAATGGTGTCTTCATTAGGTTTGATGAGTTGTTGTACTCCAACGGCTCTCAATGATCAACTTTGCTATTTATACAAAGTTTATCACTTCTACTCTTTCTTCATATTTTGTGTAATGCTATCCATGTCTATTTTGGGAAATTCTAACATGGTACCAGAGCAGGACAGTTCTTGCTAGCATTCCTTCTTGGAGGTTCTAGGAGCTAGTCCTTTGTTTCTTATGTTGGCTTCTCCAATTTTGTTTCCTTGGATATAAGCCTTCAATAAGTTCTTCTTATATATAGTTTTCTGCTATATGTGTGTGTGTGTGTGTGTGTGTGTGTGTGTGTTATTCTTTCTCATGTTAAAAAAATAGAAAATTTTGATTGACTATTGAAGTAAATATTTTTTCTGTTCAGATTATACCCATTCTAATATATATTAATGTTTTTTCTCCAAAAAGGAACACCTTATTCAAGCATTTTTTTAAAAAAAATCTCGATTAAAAGGAATTTATTTTTCTTTCTTTAAGGTCATTCCTATTTGTAGGAGAAGGATTTTTTTGTTTTTTTTGCCCTCATTGCTGTCGAAGAAGCATTTCCACATTCTCGAATCAATGCACCCATATTTTTTGGGTGCCATAAATACGTGACACCAACGATTTCCATATCTCCTTTCATAGAGATGAAATTGTAGCTCTCCATCTATAATGCTTGACGCACCTTAGAATCTCATTTAAATTTCGATTGTTTACTACACATTGCTCTCGAAGATGCATTTCGATGCTCTCAATCGAGGCACCCATTTTTTTTGGGCACCATAGATCGTGATGCCAATGCATTCCATATCTCCTTTCATGGAGATATGAAATCATATCTCTCTGTATATAATGCTTGGTGCACCTTAGAGACTCTTTCAAAATTCATTATTTTTAAAATTTGTCTTTTTAGCTATTTTCGTCACGTCAATTGCATTTACTCCATTTTTAATCGATGTATCTTGCTCTTCACTATCGTTACTTTTGCATATCAATGATATCCATAGGAGACACTCTTAAACCCGGATACCTTTCAATCATCGATAATTGATGGATTTGTTCTTAGTTAATGATTTGCAACTGCTCTCCTTCATCCTATTTAAGTTATCTCCATTCCATTTTCAATTCACATTGTTTTATTTCTCTTGAGCTTAATTTATCTGACAAATATATGTGTAGAGAAAGTTTTTCAGATTGCTCAAGACATTGCATCTGAATGCTGAAGGAGTAACTAATGGTTTTTTAATATATTTCTTCTTCCTTGTTCACCTATCCTACCATTTTTTTGCAGGTTTCGATCCTCTCTACCGAGGCACTGCAAGGTGGTATCAAGTTTGATATAAGTTTAATAAAAGTAATTTTGTATTTTGGTTTCTCTTTTTCTTGTTCGCCTTTGTTATTTTTTCTGTAGGTTTCAAGGTCATCTCTCCAACGAAAGTTGCATTTTTGAGACATTCATCTGCAATTTTGGCGTCACCAAAAGAATGAGCACTCAGCCTACCTTGGATGTTCTGGTTGAAGGGTGCTTTCACCAACGAAAGCTACCTCTTAGAAAGCTGCATCTCCAAGATCTGTGTCAAAAAAGGCATCCTCTACAAGGGCTTACCGAAGGCTTCATCTCCTAAAATTTAATCTTCATGCAAACAACAAAAAAGTCTTCTCAAAAGTGCATCGAAGTGTAATGGTCTTATTTTAATTTCGTTTGTTCTATAAAATCTTTTTACGGGTTTTTCTTCAATTTCGAAGGAAAAAATCCATTTATTTTCCTTCCCTAAAGTTTTATTTTAGCTTTAAATTATCACTCATTTTTTCACTTCGCCTCCTTCAAGGGCAAATAGTGAAACGAGTCCTTTGTAAGCTAGTAAATAAAAAAATAATAATTGGTGGGTGGGTTTTCAGGTGTTTTTTTGTGCACCTTCCTTTTTTTTAGGGGGGTGTTCTTCTATGTGTTTTTTAAAAGTCTTCGTTCTTCACATCTCTCCAATCAAATCCAGAGTAAAATTTTAAATTTAAAAATATTATTGCTCATAGTTAGTCATACAATATTTTTTTTTGGCTAAAATCATTTTCTTCTAATCAAAGATTTCAATTCATAGCTTACTTATTATTATTAGTTTGAATCATTCTTTTAGTGTTGTGATCAAATTAATCCTAATAATGTTTCTTAGTAAGCAAATCATTATATGAAAATATTTTATTGATTACAAAGTTTCTTACAAAGAGCTCTTATTCAAAAATAAATAAATTTTAATAATATATTTACCTCTTTCTCAAACTTTGAAATCTAATCTAAAAATATTTTTTGAAGATTTTGAGAGACAAGTATTTTATCTCCTCTCACCCATATTGGCAATCTAATATAACTTATAGTTTCCCTCACGTAAATGTGGGTTATTAAGATTACCACTATAGGTCTAGAAGATATAGCCTATGTTCCAAGTATCTTATCTCAACAATACTTATAGTTTCCCTCTTGTCAGGGCGGGTATTTGAGATAGATAGATATATTGGCCTGGCATATTTGTTCTCTTTAAAATAATCTTAAACTTCAACTATCCTCAATACTTATAGTTTCCCTTTCGTTAGGGCAGGTATTTTTGAGTTATTTTATGTATCTTAAAAATCTTTGGCATATTTTTTCTCATTAGCCTCAAAAGCATATCAATTTTCCTCAAATTACTTATAGTCTCCCTCTTGTTAGGGTGGGTAATTTTGGGACATTTGGTTATTCGTTCAGGCTTCTGTAACTAATATCCATTGCATTCTCTAAATTAAAGTTAAATGAGGGAAATTTGGGTTAACTTCAATTCAAAATGAATTCAATGAATACAATGTATCCTCTCACTCCTCATAACTACCATACATGGAAGCCCAAAATTTTAAATCCCATTTCTCAAAAAGGGCTCACTCACCTTTTAGAAAAAAAGCAACCTGAGTTTGAAAAAGAATATGAAATATTTGTTCACAAAGGGAAAATGTATGAAACTATGGGAATTATAAGCTCTAATGTAAGTTAAAGTTTGTGGTTTCATATTACATATTGTAAAACTCCTTATGAAAGTTGGGAAAAACTAAAGACCTTGTTTGGAAAAGTAGATCAAATTAGATCAATGAAACTAGAAGCAAAATTAACAACTCTATCTCCTAAGGACTTCAGAAATATTGTTGACTTCCTCACCAAATTCAAAGGGGTCCTCACTCAATACAAAGGCAGTGGGAAGACTAAGTTTGAAGAAGAATCCATTTATCCAATCCTTTCTAAACTAAATGGTGTATTTAAAATATTTGCCACCACCTTTCTATCTACCAAAGATGATCTTGTGCAACCTTTAAAATGCCCTCTTTAGAAGAGTTTTGTGATAGACTAACTAGGTAAGAAACAAAAATTGCAATATATGAAATCTCTTATTCTTCCTCTTCCTGAAAAGCCTTAGTAGCCTCCACCTCTTCTAAAGAAAAATTCAAAAGAAGGAAAAGAATCCCATAACTTGTACTCACTGCAAAAAGAATGGTCACTCTGTAAACAAATATTGGAAAAGATTACAACAACTAGAGGCATATATGAAGGATCAAAATATATACAATAAAAAGCACATAGGGAAATCCCTAAATGTTTTAGGGAAAACTTCCAATTCTTCCTCTAATTATTGGGTCTTAGATTCTGGAGCTACTCATCACATGACTGCTTTAGATGAGTCATTCTCTTCTATCTCCTCAAGTTCTACATGTACCATAGAAGTGTGTGACTCGTACTTTATCCCATTCAAAGGAAATGGGGACATAACCATTGATGGTGTCTCTATAAATAATATTTTCTATGTTCCAAACATTTCCACAAATCTCCTCTCCATCTATCAAATTTGTACTTCTAGAAAGGGAAAAATGGTTCTCTTATCTCCAACATGAGTTGAGATAAGAGACTTTCAAGATCCCCATTCTCTCATAGCTAAAGGATTTATTGATCACAACACTTGCCTATTTCACTTCAAAGTATTCAAAAATCTAGAAGGGGTCTCCTGGTTTGTGGCTCATGGATATCTTGAAAGCAAAATTTTGGCATGAAAGGTTTATCCATATTAGTTTCAACTACCTAAAGGAATTGAGCACCCATGATATGCTAATAGGTTTACTCCAAGTCTCTTCTATTGATGTAATTTTTCCTGGATGTGCCCTTGGAAAGCGACATCAAGATCCTTTCCACCCAAGTAGTTCTCTAAAAGCCTCATTCCCTCTAGAATTAATCCATAGTGACTTGATGTCTTTTCCAGAACCTTCTTTCAAAGGAGAAAAGTATGCTCTAACCTTTATTGATGAATTTTCTAGAAGAACTTGGGTCTACTTCCTAAAATATAAAAGTGATGTTCTATCCCACTTTAAAGTCTTCAAAGCCTTAGTTGAAAATTAGGCCTCTTGCAAAATCAAGCAAATTCACACAGATAATGGGGGAGAATACTACAGTAATGAGTTCTCCATATTTCTATCAAATAATGGCATCATTCATCAGCATTCAGTAAACCATAATCCTCAGCAAAATTATATTGCAAAAAGTAAAAACCGAACATTAAAGGAAATGGTAAATTATATGCTCCATTCAAGAGATATTCCAAACATTTTTTGGGTGGAAGCTATTAACTGTGCCAATTATATTCAAAACCACACACCTCATAAAGATCTTGATCATTTAACTCATGAAGAAGCATGGACTGGTTCAAAACTAGATGTTTCCTTCTTCAAGATTTTTGGGTGTACTTCTTGGGCACACATCCCAAAGAAGAAAAGGAAGACTCTAGATAAGAAAAGCAAAAAGTTGATCTTTATTGGTTATTGTGAGGAAATGAAAGCATACAGGCTCCTTGATCCCTCAACTCATGAGGTATTTTTCATAGGAATGTATAATTTGATGAAACATTCCATCACAAAGATCATCAACTCTCCTCTTCCTCCATTGAGACTTTTCCTATAATAGAACCTCAATATTATGAAGAACCAACTCTAGAGGTTAACTTAAATATTTATAATCAATATGGGGAACCTGTAAATCCAACTCAATGTCTTTCCACTCCTTCTACTCCTTCCTCTATGCCAAAATGGGCCCGCACCAATTTTAAAAAGCTACTCCTTACATTCAAAATCTTCCATCATCCAGATCAACCAACTCCATAGGCACTAGTATTATCTGTCAGTCTATTTCCTCTGATCCTAAGTCCTTCAAAGAAGCAATTGGTATTAAATAATGGGATGATGCCATGGAAAATGAATTATATTCCTTAATAAAAAACAACAAGAATTAGCCTTATCATCTACAGGGGCAAAATACAGGGCAATAGTTTTAGCAAGTCAGGAAGCTCTTTAGCTTCATAAAATTCTAAGGAAATTTGGTTTGTCTCATGACAAACCTATAACTCATGTGACAATCAAAGAATAATTCACATTGCATAAAATATAGTTGAGCATCAATGCACCAAGCGCATTGAGATACATATACACTTATTTCGACAACACATTCAGAATGGGAACATATACTTGGACTATATTCCAACTAAGAATCAAATTGTAGACATATTCACCAAGTCATTTCCTTCTTCGTGTTACCTTCAGTTGTGAGATAAACTTGGAGTAATACAGCTGCATTGACACAGAGGTCTTCCACCTCTTATTATATTCTTTGGAGAATGGTTTTTTCCCTTGTGTTTTTTATCATCTATCCAATAACATGTATATTATGAGGACAATATTTGTCATCTGAAGACATGCCTCTATCTTGGATATTTTTTGTGGTAGATGGTTTTTCCCCAAGGGGGTTTTTCACCATATATAAATTGTAAATGAGTACTTAATCAGTCCAAGTTGTCGGGACTCTATAATTGTATGAGGATAATCTTCGCCATTGGGAAGACACACCTCTATATTAAATTTTTTCTTGTGATATATGGTTTTTCCCCAAGGGGTTTTTTCACCATCTCTATAATGTAAATGGGTACCTCATCAGGCCATGTTGCTGGGAATCATTGTTCTTTTTGTATTAAGATGACAATATTCGCCATACAAAGACAAGCCTCTTCCTTATTTCCTTTTTGATTGATGGCTTTTCCCATAGGGTTTTTACCATGTCTTCAAAAATGAAGTCATTATACATGAGTACCTCATCAGGCCTTCTTGTCGGGACTCATTTGTAAAAACCACCCCTATTATCACTTAAGGGGGGTGTTAGAATAAGTGAATATTCTCTTAAGTTCTACTAGGATAGACACACTTGAGTTTCCACTCCTCTATGTGTCAAGTGAAATCCTTGTGGTGTCTTCATTAGGTTTGATGAATTGTTGTAATCCAACAACTCTCAATGATCAACTTTGCTATTTATTCAAAGTCGATCCTTCGAATAAATCAATCAGTTCTCTTCTTTATTCATATTTTGTGTAATGTTATGCATGTCTATTTTGGGAAATTCTAACTATATATGTGTGTGTGTGTGTGTGTGTGTGGCTCTTTATTCTTTTTACCTTTAAGAGAGGACTTGAAGAGGATCATGTGGTATATCACTTAAATTTTAATATAGGAGTATTCTCAGCATTTTAACTTATATATATATATATATATATAGATGTGTGTGAGAGATCTTATTAATGCCATATTTATATCATAATTCACATGATCACTAAGAGTATAACTGTTATAGTTTTTTTATAATCATGGAATAATTGATGTATAATTACTTTTTTCAAGTTATATTTGCTTTAGTGTTAAACATTCCCTTATGAGGATTGAGTGGTATATCACTTGAATTTTACGCTAGGAGCATTCTTAGCCTTTAAACTTCTATATATGTGTGTGTGTGTGTGTGTGTGTGTGTGTGTCTAGGATCATTCTCAAACTCTAAAATTCTTTATATATAGATATGTGTGTGTTGGATCTTATTAATGTCATATTTCTATTATAATTCATGTGATCACTAAAGAGTATAACTCTCATCATTTTTTATAATCATATAATAATTGATGTATAATTAATCTATTCAAGTTATATTTGCTTTAGTGTTAAACATTCCCCTATGATTATAGAAGTCATAAACAATTTCATGCATTGGAGTTTTAATAATTAATAAAATATAAAATTTATATTGTGTGTACTACTTTCTATTTATTTGTTTTTTCAAGTGATGTGAGAATCGAGTTCCTAAACTCTATTATTATTTTTAGATTTCTATGTTTGTGTGTAGGTTATTAAAGAGAGGACTTTGAAGATGACTAAGTGGTATACTACTAACTTTCTAAAGTCTATTATTATTTTTATTTTTCTATTTTTATGTGCAGGTGCTTAAATAGAGGACTTTGAAGAGGACTAAGTGGTATACCACTAGCTTTCTATGTTTGTGTGAAGGTGCTTAAAGAGAGGACTTTGAAGAGTACTAAGTGGTATACCAATTGAATTTTAAGCTTGGAGCATTCACATCCTTGAAACTAATACAGTTATTTTTGTCATATCTTATTAGTGTCATATTTCTATCATAATTCATGTGGCCAGTAAGAGTATAACTCTTATAGTTTTTTATAATCATAGATAAATTGATGTATAATTATTTTTTTCAAGCTATATTTGATTTAGTGTTAAACATCCCCCTATGATTATAGAAGTCCTAAAAATTTTCATGCATTGGAGTTGATTATAGAAGTCCTAAACAATTGCATGCTTCATGTGGCTAGTAATAGTATAGATCTTATAATTTTTTATAATTAGAAAATTGATGTATAATTATTATATCCAAACTATATTTTCTTTAGTGATGAACATTCCCCTATGATTATAGAAGTCTTAAACAATTTCATGCAATGGAGTTTATTATATAAGTCCTAAGAGTATAGCTATTGTATTTTTTTTTAATCATAGAAAAATTGACATATAATTATTATGTTCAAGCTATATTTTCTTTAGTTTTAAACATTCATAATTCCCCTATGATTATATAAGTCCTACACAATTTCATGCATTGGATTTGATTATAGAAGTCCTAAACAATTTCATGCATTGGAGTTGTAATAATTTATAAAATATATGTTGTGTATATTACTTTCTATTCATTTTCATTTTGGTTTTAAGTGATGTGAAAATCATGTTCCTAAATTCTATTATTCTTTTTGTCTTTCTACATCTATGTGCAAGTGCTTAAAAAGAGGACTTTGAAGAGGACCGAGGGGTATACTACTTACTTTTAAGCTATGAGCATTCTTAGCCTTGTTGGATCTTACTAGTGTCATATTTTTATCATTATTCATGTGGCCAATAAGAGCATAGCTCTTACAATTTTTTATAATCATAAAGAATTTATGTATAATTATCCTATTCAATCTATTTGTTTCATAGAAGTCCTAAACGATTTCATGCATTACAAAATTCCTAAACAATTTTATGCATGGGAGTTGTAAGAATTAATAAAATATGTGTTTTGCACTACTTTTTATTCACTTTGATGTAAGAAGCAAGTTCTTACCTCAAAGTCATAACCTTGTATTTTTGTATTTGCAAATATTAGAGAAAATGGGTCTGCTTGCTCATTAAATTCTTGCACCAATCTACTAGTAAGCTTTGCCCAAGAATTGTTGTAACCATTCTACAGAGTATAGTACCAATGCAATACCTTTCCTTTTAGTAATATTATTAGTAGCCTAATAATCACATCTTCCTCATGAATATTATGGATTGTGGCCAATGATGCCACATCTTAGCAATGTTCATAGGTCATTTTCCTAGTACCATCATATGTTGGCAAAGCTTTAAGAGTAGCAATAGGAATGGGGTTCTAGTTTAGCATATTTAGTACACCTAGATCATTCTATTGTGGAAAGTTTTATAAAGGCCGATTTTGAGCCATTTGTGTGGATGTGTTTGAATGAGTTGAATTAAGAGATGCAAAATGAGTAGATACTAGGATTTCTATGGAGCTTATGGAAGATGGATATGGAGAAGATGATTGAGATTTATTACTTTTGAATGTAACAGGTGGTAACTCTATAAATATTAATGGTTATTCCAAATTTTTAGTCGCTTCTTGAGTGAGCATAAGCTTATAGGATAAATATTAGTTGGGTTATCTTATCATAATGGGTTAAAATATTCACTAATTTCTTAGGATCTAATTTTCTCAATGAAGTCACCAAGTGAATATATAGTTCTTTTGCAAATGAGGTTAAGAATACTCACCAAGATATTGAGTCATCGAGGTGTTTAAAATAGTATGTGCATAATCAAATATATTATAAAATATATTTTTAATATTTGCTATTAGATTAATATTATCTAATCAGATAATAATATTTGGATCCCACCAGGTATTCCAAAAGTACTCTTGGTTTTGAAATTTATCTAAATGAATGAGATGCGCTTTCAAGACCTCAACTAAGGGATTGGATGGCTAAAATACAAGGATCTCTAATTCAACCTTCAAATAAGGCTATTTATGCCTAGCTAATCTAACTAAATGGGGGCTGCAAAATAGAGTAAGAAATACAAATGGTTAAAAAGATGAGCTAAAAAATGTACATATTCAACAACATCAAAAGGCATAGTGTAGAGAGTCTCACAATCTAAAATCAAATTAAACCACATAACAGAACAACCTAATTTTCTTATACATTAAAAACATAAATCATTAAGAAATTTGAGTGATGCTAAGTCATTCTAGAACTATAACGACAAATCTAGGTAGAAATATAGAATACATAAGAGAATTATTTGTTCCTAACTTTAATAAAAATATTTAGCTACTCCATAAGACATAAATACATGTTTTGTACAAGAAGTTAGAAGGAGTCTATACAACAATCCAATATTCATTCAAGAATACGTATAACCTCAATTGATATAATTATTCCAGTTGTAAATGTGAAAGAGCTAATCATTAGAATGTCTTACATTCTAGTATATAGATTTTATAATTACAATTGGTTAAGTTATCATCATAGTCGATGGAGTGGATTGTAGGTCTAACAAGTTGTTATAGTGTGCATGCTCATTACTCTAGTTCATCTTGTTGCAAATGATTTGGCATTATGGCATTGATGTGGCTTGCTCCTATTCTATCTAATGGAATGGTAGCCATTGTATCTTCATCTGGTATACAAGATTTTTTGATAGGTTTATTTTTCTCTAGTCATCCCACTACCACATTAGCTATAAAATAATATGTGTGAACTAGAGAAGCTTTTGAGATTGTTAGGATTCTATGATAGCATATTAATTAGTTGGAAGCATGTTTGGGTAGTTCAGTCCATGCTTTTTTTTTTATGTCTCTTTTAGCTCTACCATTTTACTAGATGTCAGGTTCTTTTTTATCACTATCAGGTATTTTTGTGCCCTATACTAACATTAGTATTTAAATATATTTGATGATCTTGGTGAAGCATATTTTTAAACATCTAATGCAATTCCTTGTGACTTTTTGTTCTACTACTTGGTTGAGTTGGGTTTTCATAGTGCTCCTACTGACATCAACACTCAAAATTGCTTAGCATTTAGGGCTACCTTGTCCATAATATTATACCATTGTGTTAGATGTCAAACTCCCATACTTAGTCAATTTATTTCTTCAAGGAGCTTAATGTTATTTATGTCAAACCAAATATTTTGTTCTCCCTTGTTGAGATCAACATCATTGTCTACCTATGATGTTGTATGTCGGATACCAAATTTAAATAGCCTTTTTGTCAACATTATCATTCAAATCTATTTGACCATCTTACTTAGTCAAAATTGGTTTAAGTTTACTTGATTCAACTGCCAGGTTCTATATATTTTAAAGCTTGTGGCTAACATCATTACCATGCTTTGAAACTTATCAAAATTCTATGTTTTTATGCATGATAAATTCATCTATGATTCAACCATTGTTTTAGGTGTCCAACAACCTCTTGTAGTGAAGATGCAGTATTTTGTATTAGCAAAATTCTTCTCCCTATTTGAAGATGGACGTAGGTGAAAAATTTCACCTACATGTCCCATGCCTCAATTTTTTTTGCTTCATAAATATATGGTTGAACAACATCGATTATGGCAAGGGTGATGATCATAAATGCTCTCGCATCAACATCATTAATTTTTTATTATTTATATTCATCCTTTATAGGTCAAGTGGCTTTATCGGTGACAATGCCCCATATTTTTGTAACTACCAAGATGGTTCTCATCTTATTTTTTCTAGTTCCAAAGTTTGAACCTTTGAGTAGATAAGAATCTATAATAAATTTTGGTATGACCATAGTGAGGCCTCCTTATAACACCCAAATGGTCTCCTTTTCAATATACCACCATTCCACTATACTAAACCTTTCAATATACCCATTGATGCATGCAAGAATCTAGCCCTCTCGATATATGAGACTATCCATGAGAGAAAGTTTAAGGTACATGAAAGATAATGATACAAGGTACAAAGGTACAAAGGTAGGACAAAAAGGGATTCTCCCTATCAATGACATATGTTTAAATATAAATCCTTATATGTAGACTTAACTTTCCTATATACTTGGAAATTCCAATTTAAGCTTTTATGTCAAGTGATAGTGACAAATTGGGTACGATTATGAAGGAAAAGTATAAAAAACATGTCATTATATATCCTTGATGATTTAAATGCCAATTCTCAAATGTTGTCATGGCATAATTGATAGGCTATAGACACAATATCTCAACACATCATATTTATCTATAAATGCAAGCCATAGAAGCCATTGATACAAAGAGCTAGTAGTGTGCCTATTTTAGATGTATTCATAGCATGAATGTTAAAGAAAATTCACAAATTTAAAGTAAATTAATAAAATTTAAGGTGTAAATGCAATTTATTTTTATAATACTACCCCATAAACTTTGTAATATATATATATATATATATATATATATATATATATATATATATATATATATATATATATATATATATATATATATAAATTGAAAAACCCATTATGGGTCTGCCTTGGTCTGAGATACCATGAATAGGGGGTTCTACACCATCAAAGTCACCCAGGAGTCATGCCCGACCCTTCCCACACCAACATTATCAATTGGATTTTGGGTACCCAATTCAACTTTTTGGTAGGGTGGAGATTCAAACCTGGGACCTCCCTTGGAGGATTTCCCTCTCTTCTCCAACTCACCTACAACACCTGGGTATTGCAATATTTTCACTAGAGTTTTTTTTTAACTATTAAAATTTGTAAAATTATTATTTTTTTGTTTGCTTCCTAGGTTACTAAAATAAATATTCCTAAGGAAATTTGAAGTTTAACCTATATGTAATTTTTTCACTATGTTGTTATGTGCCAAATCTCCTATTTTTTATATTTTTGAAATTATATTTTTTACTTTTAAAGTGAAAGCAATTTTAGAAGTATATGATGAAATTGGCAAGTTCAATGAAATAAGTGGGTGTATTCTTACTAGTCTTCAAGGAATCAAAGGATTTGACATAAATTTGGTCCTCACATGTTTTTGATCAATTCAAATTTGACCTAAGAACTAAATTATGTGCCTATCATGTAAGGAATTTGGTTCATTTTTTAATGCATCCACCCCTTCAAAATAAAAATAAAAACATGTGCTACTTTTAGCCTTATAATACTGAAGCACATAGATCTTCTTAATGTGATTCATTGGTACCTTTCCAAATGGTTGCAATTAGTAGCTCTAATGTGTGAAGAGTCACCACAACATCATGTATGTTTTCACTCTATCACTTAAGAGCAATAAAAATTCATAAGAGAAAATTTGTTTGGAGGGTTCATTGGACTTAGTGTTTATTTTTGGAAAGGAGGTCATAAAATGGATTCAACATAGCAAACTGGTTATAACCAACATCAAATATAACCTTAGCAAAGTGGTTATAACAAATACAAGTAGAATATTATAACCATAGCAAACTGGTTATAACCAACATCAAATATAATCTATTTGTTATAACCACTATAAATTCTCATAAGGTGTGAAAATAGTTAGAACACTTTCTAATAATGTAATAACTTCCTAACATATATTTTTTATAAATGAGTACATTATTTGTCATATGATTCCTCAACTTAGAAAATTCATAGGAAAAATCCATCAGAACCAAGGAATTTATCATTTACCATTGAGAATATGGCTTCCTATAGTTCATATTTAGTGAGTAGTTGGTCATATATGAAGTGGAGAGCTTATAGGGGACCATACTTATACATTTTTATAAAGCATGATCCTTCTTAGGAAAAGAAGTTTGGGCCTTGAAAATTATTGATAATGTTTTTTATTTTTATTTTACATGGTGGAATCAATAGCCACCACAAATCCAAGAAGACTTTTCGACTTTTTATGACTGCCACAGTATTCTATGATGTCTACCTCGAAAGCCACCACACAGATATTTGTGCAGTCTGCCCCTATAACCACCATGCCACGATCATTTTAAACCTTTTACACCACTGAAAGCACCAGGAAAGGGAAAAGCATTCAGTTTGATGAGGCTTGATATTTGAACCTTGGACCTCCACCCCCATACAAGGTTTGGGGAAACCAGTTGGTCTACACCTCGGACCTAAAATTATTGATAATGTTGAAAAAATGTTTATCAGATATCAAGAAGTTTTAATAAAACATGTTGACCTTCCCTTATATGTTTGATATTTTGGGAGACTTGGGAAACTCACAAGGATTGAAAAATTCTTTGGAAACATAATATTTGACCTTAATCCAATGAATAAAGGCCTTGATTTGAGCTCCCCAAGTTGTGTAATAATCAAGGATTTATTTCTACTACCAAAGCTTGGCTACTCATAATTGTAGAGTGGACTAGAATGGTAAAGTTTCTATCTCATCTATAGCATGGTTCAGCTCCAATATGGTAGCCTCGTAGGAGTAGGTATAGAGAAGCACAAATTGATAGCCATAGATACAAAGAAAATGTGATGTATATTTTATCACTATTCCACCACTAAATCCAACCAATCTCTTTATTAAGGGAAGGCTCAAGATTCCAAATGTGCTAGATGTGGGCTAGTGTGGGTGTATGTTCCAACAATGACATGTTTAGTAAAAATTAACTTATCCATTTTGTAGTGCATCTTAATCATTTGATATGAAATAAAATGGGAAAGTTGTCAAAGAGGATAATATCTCACATGTGATCTATTGGTAGAGAAATATTTAGAGAAGGAGAAAATGGGTTGACTTGTCAGCATGGCTCTATCAAGCCATTTGAAAATTCTTTGTGTGCTAGACAACATATTATTCCATGTGTACCAAATGGAATTAGAAGGATGATGACTAGTATTGGGGTAAAAAAATACCGAACTTATTATGCAAGTAGTACCATTTAGCCCTTTCACCAACTATCTAATGCATTGGAAGGTTGTCACATTTGTCTAAGGCACATCCAATCATATTAAAATATTTGCATAATACCAAATATGCAATAGATAGTGCATCTATGATCCATAACTAGAGGTGAGAACATTTGATAGCATCATTAGAGGCATAAATATTAATAATTCTAAATGAATAATTATTAATGTTGAAAATAACCCTTAAGGCTTAGTAAGTGGGGTTACATCCAAGCCAATTAAATATGGCTACCACCTACATAAAAAAGGTGACAACTCTTCCATGTCCTAGATCATGATCTCTATGAAAGAAAAAATTGGTCATCCATATGGCACAATAGGCTATAGAGAGAAAAAACCTTAAATATTTAATTCCTATCAAAATAGAATATCAATATCTTGATGCCCCTACCATGTTTTTTTGCATGATATAATTCATTTTTGAGTCTGTGAGACCCCTAACATTCCATGAAAGAAAACTTATGGAAGATGTTGATTGGGTGGTATATCCTTGCTATTGAGCTCAACCGAACTCCATAGATTTGTGGTATCTACATAGACTTTTTTTTAGGCCTATAACTTCCCAACTACATAGTTGGTGTAAAATATGAGCAGTTTTTTAACACAAACTCATCATCTTTATCCTTGTAGCTTGGGATGCATGAGCACCTAGCATTCATTGGTTGAGATGATATAGAATGTGTTTGAGTGACTACCTATGTATATATTACACTAGTGGCCTATGGATTTCTATTGTAACAAGGCTTGAATGGCTCTTTGAGTTTATTTTTAGAAGTGGTTTGTGGATAAACTTCCTTCCCCTTGCTATCTTGCTTGGGAGACTAGATAGGAATTTTTATTTGAGCCCTAGAAAATGTAGATACCATTAATCATTATTGTAGTTATTTCTCGAATTTCTCATAGTCGTTAATCCCTTCTCAGCAAATTGAGGACTGGTTATGTTATTATGTTTTATAGTCTATTTATCTCTCTAGGTGGCCAAAGGAAAATCCTTGATATTGTGATTAGAGGATTAAAATTTGAAGTGTGTATTAAGAAGATTCAGTTATAAAACCCTCTAAGATATAAATTGGGCACTAATATTGAAATCAAAGGTATTCTTGAGATCCTTGGAGATATTTATCTCAACACAAACCCTTTTGTAAGGGCAAGCTGCAAATAAATTTTCTCGCTTAACACAAACACTATTTCCAATGTACGTTGCAATGTGGCTGAGATAAGGTCATACATATAACTTAATACTAAGGAAATTGAACCAAATTAGGACCCATTTAGTGTGTTCTTTAGAAACATCAAAATACTCAATCCAAGGGAAGAAGACAAGGAGAGAGTTATGGGCCTACCATGCACCATGTTGATAAATGGCCTAGGCATGCTTTAGTTCAATGAAGCAAAATAGAAAGAAACCTTTGATAAGGTTTTGAATGGCTTCCAGTAAGACCCCATGGGGACCTGGGCAAAACTGACCCAACCCTTTAGAACACTTTCTAGTGGGACTCTACCCACAAAATATCCAACTAGTGTATAATTTTCAATCCACTTGCATGTAGTATCAAACTCAAAAATGGGGATATCATTAAGAGCAGAGGTTTTATGTTGTGAAACAATTTTAGTATGAACTTTCTCCATTGCTTTAGAGGCACCATTTGTACATGTGTCCATGCCAATGACACCAACATTATTTGTTCTGTTGTTAGGGATGGAGGCCCTAATAAGAAAATTGTTTGAAGGTTAGGGAAAGACCTAGAAGGAAGCCCACAAAAAATATGGGGGGCTAATTTATCCTATTGAAAGATGGTGTAACAGGGTGAGGTCAACCATGAAAACACTCGATAGG
The DNA here is from genome assembly GCA_028583015.1 of Wollemia nobilis. Taxonomy (NCBI): domain Eukaryota; kingdom Viridiplantae; phylum Streptophyta; class Pinopsida; order Araucariales; family Araucariaceae; genus Wollemia; species Wollemia nobilis. The sequence goes on from JAQPPZ010010003.1 coordinate 19,258, forward strand.
TTTTTGCTAGATCTCTTTGAGTGCATATTTCATATCTCAATCAATCTGCAAGAAATTTGGTGTTTTATTTTCTTGATAATTTATTGTCAATGTTTTTTTAAATTTAAGTACATTACACATAATATTAGGAGGGATAGAAGGAAAATAGATGGACTACTTGGCTATTAGAAACATAAAGACCATCAATATTATTTATTTTCATGATTTTTACAATTTAAATTATTGTTTTTTTATTATTTTTAAGTGCTATGAAAAGGATGTCACATCTAGTTTTACAAGATCTCGAGATTTTTTTCTTAAGTTTTATTTATTAGATCTTAAAATAGCTAAATCTAGTTGCATTCAAAATTGTCTTATTTACAAATAAATATGTTTTTTGAATTTTAATATTTTATGTGTAGAATAAAACGTAAGTAATATATATTAATTATCATAAATATAAATTGGTAATGTTTCAAATATTTCAAAACCATATAAATTTAAGAATTTTTTATTATATAGTTGAATCAAATTATAAACTAAAGAAAATTCATCATAAAACTAAAAAGGCACATGCATTAAATAAATCTAATGCAAGCCTTATCACTTTTGATGTTAAGTGTTTAAGGCAAAATTTGTAATAATTTATTAGTGTACTTGAAAACAATTCACTAACTTTTCTTATTTTCATTATTGATAATCATTTTTATAGAGTTAAAGTGTCCATGGTTTCTAGTCACTCAGAAATCATGTTTCATTTAGGTAGTTATTTGTAGATATTGTGGTCCCTTTACTAGAGATAAGAAACATTTGGAAGTGAAACTTATTTGATTCAATTTATATTATGCGTTGTTACCAATTTTGATATACAATATCAGTCCTTGCAAATTATGCAATAGCTTCAATAATATATTGACTCATTAGTTACTTCCTACAGATATGTAGCATTTGTAATGAATACAACGCTATGTTTTATACATCATAATATGAATAAAAATAATAAATGTAAATATATATAGAGAAAGAGAGTCAAGAATATCCATTTATCTTATATATGTCATGTTAGTAACAATTACTAATTGAGGTCCCTGAGGGCTAGGTGGATTGGTAAGTGCTTGTTTGGCTAGGAAATTAACAAGAAGACACCCATGTTCAAACATTGAGGGTAGCATGTTTGCAAAGGTAGTAGTCTATTATGAATCCTCTAAATGTGCATTAGACCGATGATGATGGTATGAATCCTGAGCAACCAATGGTCCTCTTCACACCAGGTCAACAATAACAATGTGGAACAGTTTGGTGGGAGCAACCTCTATGGTTTGAACCCTACACTTGTTAGTTACTAAAAATAGTGTGGTTGTGACCAACTCTCCTATGTAACAAAAAAAATTACAAATTGAGAAATTTCTACTTTACATATTGGATAAAAAATGAATTGAAGAATTTATTATTCGAACAGATAACAAGAATTTTAAATGGTTCATGAGAAAAAAGATTTATGCTCAATTATGCAGAGGAATATATGCTTGGTGGCAAGCCTTATTGTATCAATATCAGTTCCCAGTAGAATATATTCTAGGAAAAATAATTCTCTTCCAGATGCTATCTTGAATAAAAAAGAATTATGGATATTCACACATATAAGTAAATATGTTTTGTTTTCTTCTTTTTTCTCATTAAATATTTTTTTATGGCTAAGAGAGTAGAAGTAACTAGTATTTTAATATCCATTAAGGTGTATGATCTTAATGCTTATAATGAATTGTACCATTATGCTAATGGTTATCATGAAGGCCTAAGACATCATGTCTGTTTATAGAAATTTTAAAAACATGGATGGATTAAGAGTAAAATAATAATAAAGGAGGTTATAATATTATTCATAGTAATTTTGCTTTACTACTTGATAATTATTGTATGAGAAGTAGTTTTTATGATCAACTTAACTATATATTTTATAATGTTGTATTATAGAATATATAATTATTACTAATGTTAGATACTTAGAAATATAATCATATTTAAATTATGTAACATATGAATGCTTATATCAAATATGAATTCTCGTCTACATAGGATGAAATTTATAGTGTAGTTACATGACAATACACATATAATGTTAACTATCCATGGGTATCTAATAATAGACTTGCAAATAAAATAAAATTATATATAATTACGTGAAAATGGTATGTTCATAAACATAGTATGATGAGTTTGAGCAATTCACTAGCGTTATAGGTTTTATAGTTACAACTACATAATTTAATTTTTTATATTTATATAGACTTTATGGGTAAATGCATGGGCTATTCTATCATGAGTAAATGGGTGGTTTGACATACAAGAATTCATAATCATGAACTTAGACAAATTGTGGTATTGGAAGAAGCAATGTTGGTGACCTGGTAGTAGCCAACAATAGCAATATAAGTCCCCAAAACATAACATAATGAAAGAAGGTCAATAGTCAATGCTAGAAATGCAAGGCCCTCACATACAATATAAGGGATAGTAGGTTAATTTTGTATTGAAGAAATTTATGATAAATGGTCCTTAATAAATCCATTGTACCAACCTAATATTTATTTTAAATATATCATCAATAAAAATACCTATAATAATAGCCATTTTATTATGGCAATAAGATGAATCTATGGTATAATACCAAACAAGAGTTCCAAAATGTTGTGCATGAACAAAAGGAATTTCATTAGGTGAGTTTGAAATGAATTATTGAGAAAATATGATGCATATTAGTATGTTTTCCAAAGTGGAACTTTCCCTTAGCATGTCTATGTAGATGTCATGCAGTGAAGGTTGGTGAGTTGTAAATGCATCACCTTGATAGTAGGATCTTAGATGCTAGAACTTATAGGCAAAAATGAAATGAGTTGCAAATGATTTCATGGATGAAAGAAAATTGTTATAGGAGATTGAAAAAGTATTGAAGAAACATTGTGGGCTGAAATCTTGGTTTTTGGACAATGTTTTAGCCTATTTTATGACACTCATTTCTAAAGTGTAGTATGGTCAAATTTATCAAGACATATATGTTACTTTGGTTAATAATTAGAGGATAAATTAAATTGGTAAAACATAGTAAATGAAGTATATAATAAGGTCGGTTGGTAGCGACCTAGTGTTTCCTAGTGGGTTACCCCAGTTCGATTCCCTAGAGGATTGGGTATTTGTTGACTTCATATTTATCCAAAATGCTAGGGATTATAGAGGTTCTCTAAGCAATATATATATAACATGAGTATTTTGACAAATATTGCATGAATATTTATTCTATACAAATATGTTTAGGGTAAAGTATAATTTTCATGTCCCACGGAGGATAACGCAACGGTTCAGGCTTTGGCTCTTCTTTGGGAGGTCCAAGGTTCAAATCGTGGCATGGACGAGTGTGTGAGGATGTGTGTGTATGGATGTGTGTTAAATTTTCTATTGATAAGTGTAGCTCTCAAATTTATGAGGGATCATGGTTGGGAGGAGACTGCCTAGCCCTATGCATGGGTGATAGGGGTTTATCACACTAATACCTGTACATCATCTTCAATCAGGTATTTTCTTTTAAGGTAAAAAAAACCAATAAATCCCTCTATGTGTAGGACTTCATTCCCTAGAGGAAGAATTAAAATCCCCTAAAACTAGCTCACATCGTTGAGGATGATGACATGCATCTGTATTCCTATAAAATAAAAACCTATGGTTATGTATAACAGACTCCCTTTTTTTCCACATGGCACACTTCAGTTGAACAGATTGATCCTAAAGTGAGTTAGCCTTCCATACCCTCCTCACTATGATGGTAGTGGTCAAATTCATGATATATGGGTTGCTAGTTCAAGACTTTGACCAAATAAAATTGATAACCATAAGAAAATTATTGTTTGAGAACTTGGACAAGTTTTGGAAAGATTTATTGATAGACTAAACAATACATTTTAAGAACTATAGTTTATCCTTGATGATATATTGATTAATAAATATTATTTGCTCATTTTTGTATCTATAATGTGTTCCCTGTAACAAATTAAGGGCTAAGTTTGTAAACCTATAGTGTATTATTGTATGATAGATTATGAGATGAGTTATAGCTAAACTTGAGTAATCTTGTTGGTATATTGCAAGAGATATTGTAGCTAAACTTGTGGAACTATAGTAAAATCTTGTTGATAGATCTTGAGACAACTTAGTAGCCATATTTGTGGAAAAACTATAGACTACAATACAAATTAGTAAACATATTTGTAGAATAACTATAGTGTGACCATAATGATGGATTGTAGAACAAATTGGGTGTATGATATCGTAGTAGATTATGATTAAATCCTTGGAATTATTTGTAGATCTACAATTGAATTTATCTATTTAAATGCTATTTTGGATGGAATAAATTTTTTTTTTTTGGTAAGTAGTGTTTGTATTTACAACGGGTTTTAACAAGGATCCCAAAACCTGATTACATAAGCAATGGGCCTAGGGCATCAATCCCTTGAAACTGAACACCAAAATAGAAATCCCACCCAGCGGTAACGATAAGCATGAAACAATCCCTCTCAGCGGGAAACAAACAAATAAGAAAGAAAGTAGTTTTGGAGATCCCGCCAGCGGGGAGTAGCCAAAAACCACCATCGAGAAGATCCCGCCTAGCAGGAAGCAAAGAAAAACCGTTACAATAAAATCCCGCCTCGTGGGAAGCAGTCAAAACCACCACAAACAGTCCTGCCTAGTGGGAAGCAACAGGGAAATCCCGCCATCCGGGAAACCAGAAGAAAAGAAAGGATCCCGCCTCGCAGGAAAACCGGCGGATTTGGCGGATCCTGCCCTGTGGAGAAACCAGCCGCCCACCGGGAAAACATTTCGTTCAGCGAGAGCCATCCTGTAGGAAGCCGACAGCCAGCACAGAGAGGATCCAGCCCATCAGGAAGTGACCAAAGAGTTGTACCACAAGGAACCCACCCCGGGAAAACAGAAGAGGATCCCAGCAGCAGGGACCAAGAATCCCGTCCAAGCACAGAGCCCGTCGAGGATTCACAAGAAAAAGGGGGAAGTTGTCCAAACCCTAAACCGTCACCTCCACCGCACCGAGAAATGTAGGGGACCAGATCCACGCGAATAACCTGCAAAAAACCCCAGGGGGAAGCCTGAGGGAAAAAGGGAAGGGATCCCCAACCAAACAGGGATCCTCGGGAAGCACCAGTCCGAAAAAACAACCAAGGAAACCCTAGCCGGCCGGGAGGGGCGCAGATAGTGGAGAAGGATCTCCCCCCAGGAGATCATCTGCAAACAACCACTCCCCGAGAGGGATGACCTGGGTTGAGCCAGGGACTGGGCAGGAACCAGGAGCCATGGGAGGGGGAGAAGGGGAGGGACCAGAGCCCTCCCCTCTCTACTTTCTTCCCTCTCAAAATCATGGAATAAATTTGAGTTACTTGTTAAAGTATGATTTTTTTAAATGCCTTTTTTTGTTTGAAGAAGTATGAGTTACTTGTGAAAGTATGATTTGTTTAAATGTTATTTCTGGTTTGAAGAAATATGAGTTACTTATGAAAGTATGATTTGTTTAAATGCTATTTCTAGTTGGAAGAAATACGAGTTACTTGTGAAAGTATGATTTGTTATATGCATGAGAGGGATATCATTTATGAATAAATTTATGGAATTCTCTTGAAAATAACTAGCAATAGTTGATTGTAATAATATTTGTTTCAAAGGCTTATCTTTGTGGAAAATGATATGAGATGAAAATAAGATTTTCAGTCTTAGGAAAGTATGGGATTTCCTTCATTTGAATGGTGGAATGCTTTAGACAATTACATTATGAGGAATGTATTGTGTTTAGATGCATTCAATTGAGAAATTATTACATGCTATTGTTTGCCTAGAATGCATTTCATATACATGTAATGGGTTTTCCTAATCCCAAAATACCTACAACCTAGTACTGGTCGCTCGAATGGAGTCAAGCAAATATTGGAACTATTCAATGTCTATTGATCATGTATATATGATGTAACAAGTAATATTTAATGAAAGGCCTTCATTATTGGAAAATGTCTCCTTTGAGATAAATTGTAATTGATTTATTTCACTCTTTAAGAGGATTTGTAAACAATGTAATACTCGATTTCAAGCAATTATGGAAGAATATGTAAATTTATATCACGAAATGATGTTATCATATGATAGGGCTAAAATATTTTAATGTGAATTAAATATTGTGTCTTGATGACATAGAGTAACCCTAAACTAGAAAGAATGTATAAATTATGCATGACACTTAGAAATGTATCTCTAGTGACTAACTATGAATTACTATAAGGGAGAACATTGAGATTTATCTCATTTTGTGGATATTAAGGTTGAATTAACCAAGATATAATGGTAGACATTCATAGGTCTATGTGGGTTTATGTGATAACCCCCTTAGCTTCCTATTGTTTATATGGGTGATTTAAGCATTGCAATAATTGATGTTCTACCCTTAAGCAAGAACAAGATAATATTCAAGGCATACGCCTAATGTACGAGTTAAAATAAGACCTAACATAAGGACTATTTTAATGTTTGATTTAAATTAGTAAGGAAAAAAGGTGTTCCTATTTGAGATAGAAGAATTCCCAATTGCAACGTAAATAAACCTTACCTGCAGGTCATTACAGGGGTTGGCTACTCCTATCCAGAGGATAGTCACTGACCATGTTGGATTCATGTGAAGTTCAACCTTGGACTTACTTGGATACTTATCTATAAGATAACCACATGAAGATACTTTTAATTCACTCACGAAGTAGTGACAATGATAAGAACTTATCAAAAAACAATTCTCCCTAATATTGGTTGGTTTTGGTAAGGATGTTACGGTTGGTATCAGAGCCTAGGTTTATTAGGCACAAAGCTAAATATAGAGGATAGTTTATTTTATATACCGAAGGTTATAATAGGGAAAATATAAATTATCCAATTATGCTTTCTTTTAAGAAATAGCTTCCTATGTAATATATATTTTTTAATAACTTTTGAAATATTAATATAATTTTTAGTTTCTTATGCAATAATGTTTGAAAGGTAATAAATTAATATTACTCTATGTTATTATAACATTTCCTTTTCTAAGATATTTATAGTAATATTTTTTAATATTTTAGAACAAGGTAAAATAAAACAATAAACACATAAGTATGTTTTATTTGTGTCTATACCTCTAATTTAATTCCTTTAGGCAATTTGATGACATTAATGGTTATCATATTCCTAGTAGAATGGCTCCCATGCCTATGGTAATTTCCTTGCCATTTGGATATTTTGATTATATATAAAATAAATAACACATCAAAACATATCATACATATATACTCAATATGCAAACACATATTCATAATGCACCTATATGTAAATTCAACTATCTCAACCACTGGTGAAAGTTCCACTGATAAGGTTTATGAGCCTAAAAAATGCTCATATTTTGTATGGGTTTCATCAATTATTATGTGAAAATATAATAGGAACTGTGTACTTTTATGAATGATTATGTAATTATTTAATAGAATTGTGTGTGTTATCTAATTTGTATGTTTTAGTGTGTTTTTGTGGAAATGTAGTTGGTTTTGAAAAATTTGGATCAGTCGAGGTCTTTCATGACTCTGTTTCTTTCAAGATCAAGGCATGGTGAGTAGGCACATTCCTCTTCAAGGAAGGAACAAACAAAAGGTAGGCATATTCCTCTTCAAGGAAGTCGCCAATAGAAGGTATGTGCCTTCCATATAAATAAGGTGCTCGACATACTTAGGCACCTTTCGCATAAGGAAGGCACCCCATACAAGGCAAAGTGCCTTCCATATAGATAAGGCACCCACATCAGTAGGCACCTTACTCAGTAAGAAGGTGCTCCACATTAGTATGTGCCTTCCACATACAGAAGGTGCTTGTCAAAAATAATGTGAGGAAGGCACCTTCCCCATAGAGAAGGTGCCTCCATTCTTCACCAGTTGACCAATTAAAGTGACATGGGCAGAGTTGATCGATGCCATTCCAGTTACACATCATGAAAGATAATTATGGGAGTTGCACCAACAGATGAGAATGTCTTACCTATGCCAAGTGAACCATGCACCAATAAAAAAATGCACAACCATTAGGAACAAAGCCTATTTTTAGCATATACCAATTAAGTTTACCAGAATGTCCTAGTTTAGTCTAGACTGAACTACTATTATAACTTATTTGTAATAGAATATATGTGTGTGTGCTATATAAACACACATAGACCTCTCTGATAGAATATCCAGAATCCATAATCTAGATTGAGAATACATTTGTCATTTTGAGGAAGTAGAAGCATTGTAATAATCCTTTTGCAAATACAATAAAGTTTGACAGTTCCTAACTATGTGTGTAGCTGGAAGGGAGCTGCTGGAGCCTAGGCCCACTCCAAGCCAGTATTCCTTCCCTTTTATTTATGATTTCCTCAATTAGTTTCCTTCTTTCATAGGTTTATTTTTTGCACTGTTATTTTAATTTCCACAGTAGGTTTACTTTTATTATGCACATATGAATATTTACATTCTCAGGATTTAATTATTCATACGTAAATCATTGTGGTGTGGATGAATGATTGACAATATTTTAAACCCCTCAATAGTAGAATCAGACAGACTCATCTCAAAGTGGGTATTGTAAGTGATATTATCTGAGACACTTTTGAAGTTTACGAAGATCCCTAGGTTGACAGTTTAAATGATCGGGCAATGAAAAAATAGGAGTAAAATTCACCTATGTTAGACCTGCAATATTTTGGCACCATTTTTGGGGAAGCGCATCTATTAGATTAATTGCAATACCTGAAAACCTTCTATCTAACTTTGTATGAGTTCTTTGAGAAGAAGAGGACCCGACGATTGATTCATAAAATAAATTCCACCAAAATTTGAGTCAGCCAAACATTCTGAGTTTGAACTAGATTCGCCTGACTCACCACCAACACTCCACTAGAGTGAGGATCGTCGCCTTGTGCAAAGTGCTTCCTCATCCCATCAACTCGGGGAAGAATGAAATATTGTAAACTTGTTGTTTAAGAGGACACCTTCAGAGGAAGCACTATTATGGAAAGTTGTAGAAGATCCGATGATAACACCAACCAATTTTGGAGCCCTAACTTATAAAGTTTTGAATGATTGTAAGGCCATAAGAACTGCATTAGAGACCACATTTCCTCAAAAAATGGCCTACGAAGAGGCTTTATATGGCTTTAGTTTCTCGATTGAGGAAGGAGTAGGAGAAACAAAAATGAAAAACATATCCCCTACTCATCTTCCTACCTTTAGAGGATACCCGACCGAGGACCTTGACCTATTTTTTTTTAAGTTTGATGTTCTATGTAGGTCTATGGACTACAAATCTGATACGCAAAATCTAAAGCTCTTTCCTTCCACATTAGATGATGTAGCTCTATGATGGTTCATTTGTATGGGAGACAAACACATTGCCACATGGGATCAAATGAAGAGGATTTTTTTAGAGCAATATCAAGACTTTAGGAGATCCAGAGACTCCAAAGAAGAGATCTTGAGCATGACACAAAAAGAAGACGAGTCTCTTGAGGAGTACTAGGAGAGATTCAACTTCAATCTTCAATGATATCCTCATGCGAAGCTAGCTAATAAGTCTCTTAAAAACATATTTTTGAGAGGACTTAACAACGAATCATTAGAAGCTCTCAACATGATTTTTGGAGGTGATGTCTACCAGCACGCTATGGAAGATATCCAAAAATTATTACGAAAATACTCAAGGAGAGGCAAGACCACTCCTAGAACCATGAAAGTGACTGCTTCGGTCACAAAAATAGAAATAGGCAATATGTTGGAAGATTTGAAAAGTGAGATGCTTTCATCTCTAGCATTACAGATGGATACACTACTATTAGAGAAAAAAAAGTAATAAAATGAGGCAACATTGGCTTATTTCTACCTAAAATGAAGAGGAAAGCATGCAAAGAATGCATGCCCAAAAAAAAAAGTCAGAGTATGCATGGTATGTAAGCTAAATCATAAGACCCGATTGTACCTGCAATTTCCCAATATCAAGGAGGATGGTAATGTTATGAAAGCCTATTTTGTAGGCAATAGAAGAAGTTGCCACAACCCCCTGTGGGAAATATGCCACCAATGCCATTATACGAGGGAGGACCATACATGCCACAAGTCCAACCTCAACCACCTAACATGGGGTGGTGGGGGCCATATCCTTGGTCCAATGCACCCGTAGGAGCAACATTTCCAAACCAGCAGCCCTGGATGCAATATCAATACCCTAGGAAATAGTGGAAAGGCCATGCTCCATGGAATACAACTCCATAGAATGTAG
>JAQPPZ010010004.1:0-24265 GCA_028583015.1 Wollemia nobilis
TTTTTATTTCCAAATCAATATCATCCAATATTATAAATTGCAATAAATAAACAATGCACAAATCACCACACACATAGGAGACACAAATTTGATGTGGTTCACCCAATGTGGGCTACATCCACAAAGAAATATTTCTTATAACTTTTCTCAATAATTTTTTATGGTAACCAAACCAATTACCTATTACAATATTTTTGGACACCAATCCATAGGATACACCAATACTCTTTTCTCTAGTTCATGGACCTCAATCCACAGGAGACACATATATTTCCAATAATGATCATATATAATTCTTATTTCTCCACCTTATGATTCAAAAATATTTGCTCAACCAAACACCTTAAAGAAATAATAATATCACCATACCTCTTAACTTGCTTTTATGAAGATGTGCCCTCAAAAACCTACCTCAAATGAATTTCCCTTTCAGAGTGTCATTTCAAAACTGCTTAGTATATCTCTATTTCAAATCACACACATTAAATTTCTTCTCAAAAATATGTGCACAATGGAATCTGAAAATGATGCTCAATGACTTTCCTTTTGTTCTCAAAGGATAGGGCAATAACAATTATCAAAACCCCTCAAAGTTTCTTTTCACCATACAAAAGTTACAACCAAAAATCAAACCACAATAACACCTTATAACTCCTACTTTTGTAAGAAATAATTTTCACCACACCACAAAGTTTCTTATAGCACTCAATAACTCAAAGCAAAAATTACAACATTTAAATCATCCATATACACCTTATACCTCCTTACTTTCATAAAATAATTACCAACACACTTAATGACCCAAGGCACAAATTACAACTTTTAAATGAACTTCATACACCTTATACCTCCTAGTAAGAATAATAATTTTCAATGCACTCACTTTCTAATAATGCACACAAAAATCTAATGTATAATGTTGTATGTTGACCCTAATGATTTAAGCAAAAATCAAACCTTGTCTCCCCTAATGCCAATAATTAATGCACATACCTTAGACATTAAAAATAATTTTTAATTCAAAACTTTGTGTCTTTGCTAATGTTGTCACCGCAATCCGAACATGCCACCTCTAGCTAGCCCGTGACCTAGCATAAGCTAGGACACTGTGTGCGCTAGCGACCCAAACAGCAACAAAATTGCACGCACTCCTATTTCAACTACAACATGATGCAATATCTTTATCAACCAAAAATTCAACAAAACTATCCCTATCGTGCTTCAAACTTGATATCTCCTCTTTATCAACGATCTAGTGCATGGCCTCCCTACCATCTCAAATAGTTGCATAGATGAGACTTCAAACTTGTTGCTTCTCCTTTTGACTTTCGAAATTTGCTTTACAAATCGTGCGCCTATCCTTTCCTTCTACTTTACCCTCAATGAATTGAACAATCAAGCGAATCTCATGATTTTTGCTTGGTCTCAACCTTAGGCAAATAAAATAATTTTCTCTCTTTAAATATGCTTTCCCCTTCATGCATTGACGTCGGTACTTCAAATAAATTTGAATATTATTTCCTTTGGTGCTTCTTTTAACTTTAAAACCTTTGCATTATAATATTAAATTATTGTAATGTTAATATATTTGAAACGTTTGAAAATTTTGCCTCCTTTGTAATATTTAAATTTTTATTTAAATATTATAACCTTTTTCTTAGTAAAAATAACTTGGATATGTATATTACCTTGATAACCATTTCAATTTTTCTCATCAATATATTTCTACTTCACATATTCTTTGAAGATATTTGCCTTGCACTTTAATATTTCAATCTTGAAGGTAATTCTCAACCATTTCACCTTAGACATCAATGACAACCAATATAATCAATATTTCCAACAGCACATACCTAGATGATGTCTTATATGGTTCCCTTTGTGTCTCATCTTCTTCAGTTTCATCACCTTCTTCTTCTTTGCAACTTTATCCTTCTTGATATACAATCTCTTGAGCTGGTTCTCTTAGATCTATTTCTTCATCAACTCTTACATTTGCACTTTCTACAATTGTATATGATATTTTATTGTAGCATCTATAGGCTTTGCTCTTAGTGGAATAACCAAGGAATATACCCTCATCACACCTGGAATAAAACTTGCCCAAATTTTCTCTTCTAATCTAATGTAGCATTTGCTTCCAAAATTTTTGAAGTACTTCATAGTAGTTGGTCTTCCCTTCCAAATATTATAAGGGGTTTTATGGTGATTTACTCTTACTTGAGCTCTATTGATGATATAGAAAGTTGTATGAATTACCTCTTTTCAAAAAGTATCAGAAATATTAGATTCATTTAACATAGCTTTGGTCATACCCTGAATAGTTCTATTTTTCTTTCAACTACTCTATTTTGTTATGGATTTCTTGTTGTTGAGTATTGTCTCTTGATTCCATACTATTCACAGAATTCTACAAAGTCACCTGAAGTAAATTATCCTCCTCTATATGATCTTAGACACTTGATGTTTTTACCTGTTTTATTTTCTACAAATGCCTTGAATACCTTGAAATTTTCAAATGCTTCTAATTTTTCCTTTAAGAATATTATCCAAGTCACTCTAGAGAAATCATTAATAAATATTATGAAATAGTTCTCACCTTGTAAACTCTTTGTCCTAGTAGGACCACATAGATAGGTGTAAAATCTTTGACTGCATATTTTTTGTTTATTTCTACTATGTTGTCAAAGTTCAAGTGACTCATACTTCTATACCATAACAAGCTCTCATCCACTTGTGATAAAAAGTATTTTTCTCCCTTAATTTCTCTCAACATTTAGAGATTGTTTGTAGTTCTACTGGTGTCTGCAATAAGCTTTTCTTTCTTGGATTTCTTGATCTCACATACATTTGGATGAAATGTGAGAGTGTACCCTTGATCACATAATCAATTTATACTTAGTATTTTGTGCCGCAATCCTTCAACATATAACATATTTTCTATCCTTGATCTTCCATTATCAAAACTTAAATTTCCTTTTCCAAAAATTTTAGTAGAAGCATTATCACAAAATTTTACTGTTCCTCCATTTATTTTCTTGAGAGAAAGAAATTTGGTTTTGTCACCTGTCATATGACTTGAACAACCACTATCAATATACCATTGATTCCTTTCATTTTGCACATGAAGAGTTGTTTGTACCAACATGGACTATTCTTTCTTGTTCCTTTTTCTCTTTCCAAACTTTTGAGGACATCTCCTTTTGAGTTGTTTGAACTTCCTCCTTACTTGATTTAGAAATTTAAAGAAACACTGTTTTACACCATTTATCTTTGTACCCAAAATTATCACATTTGTAACTTATGATATTGTTATCCATGAGAGGTGAAATGTATTAAAATTTCTATCAACATTATTGAAACCTATTAGATTGCCTTGGATAATATGGTCACATGGTTCTTTCATTGTTATTTATGTGATTGAATTTTGTCCATGATGATTCTCTATTTTCTTCCTCCTTGATGCTTTTGCCTTTCAATACACTAGCATAGGTCATGGGCTCTTCTTTTATTACTTTATTTGATGTCTTTGTTTCTTTTGAGCTTGACTCCTCTTTCTATTTCTCTAACCTTATACTTTTCAACTTCCTTTCTTAAAGAGATAACTTCATGTTCCAATTATTTACATTCTAACTCTCTTGCCTTTAATTTCTCAACCATAACTTCTTTAATTCTATTTGCCTCTTCAAACTTTACTTTTAAGTCTATGAGGTCCTATAGAAGCTTTGTCTTTGTTTCCTAATCCTCTTGAACTTGAGCTTTCAAACTTGAATTATTATTTCTAACTCTTTTCAATTCTCCAAGAGTAGTAATAAGTTCCTCTTTCATGTCAACCATGGCTTCTTCTCCATTTTCTAGATCTCTCTCTTTTATTTCAACCATAGGGGCATCTTATTTCATCTCAATGGCCATGTGTGTTCTTAAGATCTTTCTTCAAGCTGTTAGGATTTCACAAAATAACATGCTCTTATACCAAATGAAGAACACAACCTTATACTAAGAGGGCAGGTGATCAGTATAAGATAAAACTTTTACTTTTTTTTTCCTAAGAAATATCATTCAATATTATCAATTGCAAGAAATAAATAATGCACAAATCACCACACACATAAGAGACACATATTTAACATGGTTCACCCAATGTGGGCTACATCCATGAAGAAATATTTCTTATAAATTTTCTCAAAAAAAAAATTGTGGGAACCAAACCAATTCCCTATTACAATGTTTGTGGATCCCAATCCACAATAGACACCAATCCCCTCTACTTTGGTTCATGGACCTCAATCCACAAGAGACACCAATCTCCTCTACTCTAATCTAATCCAAAACCTGCTCACAATTATGCTCAAATATTCTTACAAAACCTACTTAAATCTACTAACAACTCTGCTCAAATCTACTCTGAAAACCTGCTCAAACCTGCTCATAATTCTGCTCAATCCTACTCATAACTCTACTCAAATCTGCTCACAAAACCTACTCAAATTTGATCTAAAATCTTGCATACAAACAATGCTCATCTATACCCAAAAAAAAATATAACAATCCACAAATATGCCATGCTCATCTACTCCCAAAGTCAATCATACACAATGCACAACTTTTGCTTTCAAATCTATTCTATAACCCTTGCAAATTTAATCTCAATATAAATCAAAACCAATGCACATAAAATCAATCCTTATACCTCCAACCATATGACATCAAAAATATTTTTCTCAAACAAAACCACCCTTGAGAAAGGAATTAAATTACCATACCTCTAAATCTCCCTCAATGATGATAGTATTCTTTTGGATGTGTGTGTCTTTGACAAAAATAAGTTTCTTTTCTTTTGCCACTTCAAAATTGGTTAGAGAATATCTTTTTCTTGAATATATATCAAATCATTCACATTAAAAAAACCCTTGTCAAAAATGTGCATGATAAAGCTTAAAAAGAATAATACCTTATATCCCTTTTTAAACTCACAAAATAAAACTTTATTAATCAACAAAACCCTTATATCTCCTTTTAAATTTTTTTAGAAATAAAACCTTTATATTAACACCTCAATCCTTATTTCTCCTATTATTTAATTTCAGAAATCACAACACTTATATTAATTTTTAGAATAACACCTTACACTAAATCCACAAAACCTTAATTCTCCTTTTGACTAGTATGCAAACATTATAACATTAAATTCACACCTTAGTCCTTATTCTCCTTAATCAAGCTTTGCACTATCATGAATCGAACCACTGACCTCAAGAATAACACTGCTTTTCGAAGAGCTTGTAAATAACTGTGCTACCACGACAAGTGAAACAAAAAGGGTGTCCAAAATATTTAACATTGTCTTCTATGCTCGTTCAAAACTCAACATACATAACAAAACAACATTGAAATTTTTTGACCCTCCAATATATTACACAATAGTGCTTCCACTCAAGCCAAGCAACTGACTAGGCTACCCTAACAGGAGAAACCAAAATGCACTCACAAAATTTGTATCCCTATCTTTGCGCTCATCAAAACTCGCTATTCCATTTTTTTCTACCATTCGCATTCACCACAAAAATTACATATTCGATTCTCTTGAATTTCAAAGGTGAAATAAAACCATATATTTATATGCTTTCAATGGTCTTAGATTTTTCAAAGTCGGCTCAAATTTAAATTTTAAATTTCCTCCAAAATGTTAATGCCTTTTTTCTTTTCAAGAAACTTTGGGTTATAAAATTTAAATTAAATATTATAACATTATATTTTAAAACCTTAAATATTTAAATCCTTTGATTTAAATGTTTCAAACTTATGTCTCAACCTTTGTCCTTATCTTTATAAACCTCTGCCCTTCTTTTTAAATATTTTTATACCAAGCCTTCAAACCTTCTGTCTATAATATTTAAATATGATATTTAAATATTATAACCCTTTACTTTGAGATATGCCTTGCCTTGAATAATTTTCATTGTTTGCTTTATCTAACCTTGTAAACTTCTCATCCTTGAAGAATATTTTTGCCTTGAATACCATGCACCCTTTGACATCAATGACAACTCAATATTTTTAAAACGCCCAAATTCTTTCATGCACTGCTCCCACTTAAGAATCGATTTATCCCAAGGTTGAAACCCTTAATCCTCAAACAAATCTAAAATCTAGCTCTGATACAAAATGAAGAAAAATAATACCTTGATAAATAAAATCTAGAAAAGCAGTAAATCCAAAATCAAAAGGAAAAACAAAGAAGAAGAATATAGTACACAAAATTTATCTTGGAAAACCCCTTCGAGAAAAACCCAACGAGAATATTTCCTTATTGTATAAAATTGACTATATTCAATACAATAATATCATTTTGCTTGCTTTTTACTTATGATTACATTTCTTCCATATTCCATTCCCAAACTCTCATGTCAACGTTGTTTGGTGAGTACCTTGTTCCAATATCGGTGGGAAATTGGTGGACACGTGGTGGTTTGCTTCCTGCCCTTGCTTTTTTGGAGGGCAAAGTTTGGTTGTTTTATGGAGGCGGTGTTCTTCCTCTGGAGGGTTCCCTCTTCTTCTGCTTGCATGTGGGGTTGGAGCCTACAAGAGTTGAGGGTTATTTTTGATGTTTGCCTATGGGGTTTTGGCCTACATGCTTTTGGTTATTTTTGTTGTTTGCATGTGGGGTTTCGACCCACATGTTTTTAGGTACTGGTTTTATGGGTGGCTTTTGAGACTCAGGTTTTCCCTGCAATCTAGTAAGTTGATGGTAGTCTCTGAGAGGTGTTAGGAAGCCTTTCTAAGACCATCAATGTTGGTTTTTGTATTCTCTCCTGCTCCAATTATGTGGGGCTTCTTCCTAATATGGTTGTGTTTTGCTGGGGATCGTATAGTTTCCAGTTTTAGTTCGAGTGAAACGGCCATGGTGTATGTATGTAGATTCATTCGTTCTAGTATTGGTTTGTTTGAATGTTTCGAGAGGTTTTCTCTAGGCCCTTCTCTCCCCTGGGTCCTTGTTCTCCTAGTCCAGATCTGAGTGCCCTTGGGGTTCTTTCCCTTGTTTCTGGTTTGGTGGCCTTGGCTCGGTGGTGGTTTTGGTTGCTTAAACAAGTTCATTTTGTGGTTTGTTGGGATCCCCTGAAGTAGCTGTGGTGTTGCTGGTTCGTTGTTACTTCTGGATTTTGGTTTGGTTTCTCCCTCTGTTACTGGTTCTAGTTGTGATGGAACGGGTTGCTGGTTTTCGTTGTGTAGGAGCAGTTGTGGCTTCTAGTTTCTGGTTTTGGATTTCTTCTTCCATGGCTAGTTTTTGTTGTGTAGGAGCGGGCTGCTGGTCGGGCTGTTGGTTTTCGCAGTGTTGGAGCGGGCTGTTGGTTTTCGCGATGTTAGATCGAGCTGCTGGTTTTTTTTGTGGTGGAGCGGTTTCCCCCGCTGTTTGGTTTTTAAATTTCAATTTCTTTTTTCCACTCATGTTCCTTTTGGTTGGGTCTGCGGTTTCCTCCGCTAAGGCCCGTTGTTGGGGCCCGCCTGTTCCTTGGTGGGACGGGTGGGCTTTTTAAATTTTATTTGTTTCTTGCATTTTTCGTGAAAGAGATGTGCATGTGGGGTTTTAATTTCTTATCATCTTCTCTGTCACCTATCGGTTTTTTCGATACCTTGATTGTCTTTGTTGTACTTTCTTGACCGGCGTTGTTGGTTGTTTATCCCTTTCTATGTGGTTGGTTGTTTATCCCCTTCTATGTGGTTGGTTGTTAGTCTCCTTTTAGAAATAATTTGCTCTGTTAGTCTCCTTTTAGAGATAATTTGCTTGGTTGTGTATGTTTTTTTTTCCCTTTGAAAATCGTTGTATACGATGAGATTCCTTTCCAAACCCTTTTTATATAAAATTGTGGGGTCCTTTCAAAACCCTCTTTCCTCTTAATATTACCAAAATAAAAAATAAAAAAAACTAATCATCAATTATTATATTACATAAACAAGGACAAGATTAAACCCCTATCCCATTGAAATTTGTTGCCTCTTTCTAATCCGTTGATCCACGTGATCAAAACAAATCCTAAAAATAACCATTAATTTTTATTTTCTTTAATATACATAAAGAGAACAAGGTTGACCTTCGATCCCATTGAAATCTGTTGCCCCTTTCTAATCCGTGGATCCACGTGATAAAAAAAAATCCTAATTTGATCCCTAGCTAAGTGTTCAACACTGAAATGATGCCGAGATTCCTCAACGTGATCCCAAAACTCGTAATTTGAGGTTCGACACCTATACTTTGACCTTCAACTAAGGGTTCGACACCAATACTTGCGTGAAGTTTAATTTTTTTCGATTGTTTTTTTCTAAATAGAGTTATATTTTTTTTATTTAAGGTAGTCGGCGGGGTTGTTATTGGCATAGGACATGCCTTTTAGTTTTATGAGGACCGAGAGATTTGAATTGTGGTTTCTATTTTTTTAATTGAATAATTTTTTTTTTACTAATAAATGAGACACTTTTAAAGTGTTTTTTTTAATTAATTTATTTTTTATTAATAAATTTATTTGTACAATTAGGTGTTTTCAAATATATAGAGAAGTTGGTTATAATAACACTATTTTTAGTAATTGTCAAGAACAAGGTTCAAATCACATGGGTTGCTTCCAATAAACTTATACCAATTTAAGGATCACTGTAAAAAGGGCCACCCATCACTTAAAAATTATACTATCATTATTAATTTAACATACACTTAAATAATTCAAAGTAGAATACTACATTTACAATAAACATACCTCTAAAATTTAAACCTATTTAAACATAAATCTTTAAAAACAAGGTCAAAGTCTGCCCTAACTAGTTTTTAGAACGGTTGTTCACATTAATTACCACACATCTTATAAGCATCATCCTATACAATACACATATACTTTGCATGAGAACCACTTACATTTTAGAACGTTTGTTCACCCTACTTACCACACATATTATATGCATCATCCTATACAATACACATATACTTGCATGAGAATCACTTACATTTTAAGAGTGGCACTCTTTTAATGAGCATATGAAAGCTAGATATAATGATATTTATTGAAAACAACCATTCAAGTTTTTTTTTTCCATAAATTATATGTTTCATTTTTATTGGTTTCATTTTACTAAAGCATGATTTTTGTTATTATTTTATAGAGTATCATGTATCAATAAAAAATAATTGGATTGTTTTGTTATCTAGTCATTATCTATAGCCACCTACACCATTAGGATCAATAACAATTTTGGAGGTATAGTTTTGAACATCAACATTATTATGAGTCTGCATAGATTTAGAAAAGCATAAAACATATTAGTATTTCACAAAAAAAGCATAGTAATTAGGTTTCAAAGAAGTGCAAATACATAATGGAACAATGGAAACAATAATTCAAAATACCAAAAATGATTGGATTGTGTCATTAATTATCTAGTCATTATCTATCGCCACCCACACCACAAGAAGACAAAAAAGTTGGAGATATGACTTAGAGCATCATCATTATTATAAATCTACATGGAGTAAGAAAGGCATCAAGTATGTCAATGTTTGGAAAAAAACATAGTAATTCTAGGTTTCAAAAGGGTATAATAACATCATGAAACAACATGACCAATCATTCAAGATATCAAAATAAAGTAGCAAAAGCATAGAGCCAACAAATCAGTTGTACATGCAAATTGGTAGCTTGGAATCATCATAAACCACCAACAATCAAGATTTCACTTAGATGGAAATATGATCAAAATTGATACTAGTTGCTAACATTGCTTAGAAATTTCTATTATCTAGTTTCTTCTTATGTTTCCAAAACAAAATATTTTATCAGGATAAAATGTTATGTATCTAGGAAGAAGAATATGACAATATAATATTATACTATGTATTAGTATTATTAAAACAACATAATCACATATAATTTAAGATTAATTATATTATAATAATAAATGGGACACATGTTTTAAAAATTAACATATTTTAAAATATGTCATCATACAATTCATACAAATATTCTTTATAACAATATTGGCTTATAAAGATATGAAATAATTAATTTCTAAATAAATATTTTTTCTGATTAGTTGAACGAAAGGCATTTTTAAAGGACCTCCAAACCTTAAAAACAAAAAGAAGTTAATCTCCAGCCACTATGATATTGAGGATACTTCAAATATTAAAGTCAACTAGCTCTTGGACACAACTACCTAGACCCATATCAACATATACTAGTCAAAAAAACCCAAACACATAAGCCAAATATATATAAAAGTTGGGCACGCAGACCTGCATGGATAAATAGAGACAAAAAATTGGGCATGCAAGCCCAACAAAAACATTCAAAAAGCAAAATCTAATGGGAAGGTTTCTAGCCACTTGCCCTAGGTATTCAGACTCGAGTTTGACCTTTGTATGAATTCATTGTTCAATGATCTAAGACCATCTAAGAAATTACCTGTCCAAATATGAAGATATTGTTGCATAAGACCTTGATTAGCTAGGAAGTCCACAACTTTGTTACCTTCCCTAAACTGGTGTTTGAATTAGACTTCAAAATTTTGAATCATTCTCTTAGCTTCAATTATAAAATTTGCAATAGTCTAGGAGGGATTTTTGTTGTTATTAATCATGCTGATAAAATTGAGTGAATCTCCTTCTATCATTAGTTTCCTGTATTTTATCCATTTCAGTTGGGAAACACCTTGAAATAATTCTCGAGCTTCAGAAAAATGGCTGATTTAGTGACCCAAGTTTTTAGCAAAGGCAAGAAGGATTTTTCCCTCCAAGTTTCCAAAAAAAACCCCTACACCCGTCTAACCTGGGTTCCTTTTAGAAGCTCCGTCAAAGTTGAAATTTAGCTAAACTTATGGAGGGGGTTCCCAGATTGTGCTAGCCCTGTCTCAACTCACCCTGATCACTACATTCTAAGACTGACTTAAAAAACCTAACGATATCTCCACATAGATTTCCTCATCATAACTTATCAAATCCAGTTTTAAAGCTTTTATATTTTCCACTTTATCTACAATGGCCCTCGAGGATATCGATGACTCAGGATGGCAAATATTTTTAAATATACATGTATTCCTTTCCTTCCACACCCGCCACAAAATATGGGGTAACACAAATTTTCAAAATTGGCATAGGTGTGGAGAACCCAAGCAACACCCAACTCCAAAAAGAACTGATGAAATAATTCAAGGGTATAGGCAAAATTGGAAAATAAGTGGAAAGGCAATTCGAAAGTCCTACTAAATAAGAAGAACCTATTAGGGAAAATCATTCCCCGTTTTTGAATATTTTCAAGCGTAAGGCCCTTTCCTTGAATTGCTAGCCAGAATAACACATTGACTTTAGGCATTAGACCTTTAATCTAAACTTGATTTATCAGGAACAAGGGATCCAAATCATAGTCCAAGTAGCCATAAGCAGGTTTAACTTAAAATTGGCCATATTTCTCAAGATCCCAAACCATGAAGAACACAAGCCTATACTAAGAAGGGGGGTGAACAATATAAGACCACTTTTTACTTTTTCTTTCTCAATCAATATTATGCAATATAAAGATAGTAATATCAAGAACATTAATCAAAGTAATACACAAATAACCACACACAATAGAAACACCATTTTAACGTGGTTCACCCAATTTGGGTTATTACAATAGAGAAAATATTTCACTAAAATTTTCTCAATCAATCTCTTGGGAATCCTTTCCCTATTACAATTTTTATGGAAATATGTCCAAAGGATACACCAATCCTCTAAATCAAGTTTGTGGATCTATCTCTATCCATAGGATAACTCATTCTCCTCTACTCTAGCTGGTGATCCTCTTGAAGACAACTGCCTCCACTGCATTGGTTGATGGATCTCTCTCCACTGAAGAATCTTGTCCATAAGACCTATCCTCACTGCCCTGGCTAATGGATCTCTATTCATTGGAGATTTCTATACTCTCTGCTCTATCACCTCCAAAGCTCTGTCTCATATGTGTGAAACTTCGAACTAACATTTGCATTATCAATCAGGGATTAAATAGTACACCAGTATCCGGGAATAGCCCATCCGGCATAACTGAACTGTTACGTTGTAACAGTGTAACAGAGATAACGCTAAAAATATAAATAACATAATAGTATGCTAACATCCCCCTTTATTACATTATTTGGGTAATGTAATAACTAATAGCTATACTAACATCCCCTTACATCATTTTGCAATACAAAGTGAGCTACGAAACAATTCAAATTTGACACGTCCAAGTGCCTTAGTGAAAATGTCTACAACTTGAGCATCGGTGGGAATGTGTTGAAGCTGAATTCGGTGCTTTGGAACTTCATCTCGAATGAAATGACATTGTGTGTCAATGTGCTTTGTTCTTTCATGATGGACTAGATTCTTGATGAGGTTTAGAACACCCTGATTGTCGCAAAACAAGTGTATTGGAGATTTTGATGGATGGCCCATACTTGTCAGAATGCGACGTAACCATATCACTTCGCACACAGCTTCACGTGTGGCGCGATATTCTACCTTTGTTGATGAAATAGCAACCACCTGTTGCTTCTTGCTATGCCAAGAGACAAGACCGGATCCCAGATGAAAAATGTATCCAGAAGTTGACTTACGATCATCAAATGATCCGGCATAGTCGGAGTCCGTGTATCCTTGCAAGAAGAATTTGTTGTTCCTCTTGTATTCTAGGCCATATTCCATAGTACCACGGACATAGTGAAGAACACGTTTTGCTGCTTTCCAATGAGTGGTCTTTGGCTCCTGCATGAACCTCGAAAGATAGTTTACAGCAAATACGAGATCTGGCCTAGTATTGGTCAGATATATGAGACTCCCAATCAACTGTCGATAGAGAGTGCCATCTACCTGAGGTGAGTCATCATATCGCGATAACTGAAGTCCATTCTCCATTGGAGTTGCCATTGGCTTGCAGTCAGTCATGCGATATTTATCTAGCAATGTCTTGGCATATTTTTTCTGAGACACTTTGATGGAGTGCTCCTTCTGGCTGAATTCCAGACCAAGAAAGTAATGGAGAAGTCTGAGATCTATCATCTCAAAATATTTGCACAAGTTTCTTTTGATAGTAGAGATCATAGTTTCTAAACTCCCTATAATGAGCAGATCATCCACATAGAGTACAAGCAACACTATCTCAGAACCCTGTTTCTTGAAATAGAGGTTTGCATCTGACGGACATCTCTTAAATCCATGCTGCATAAGGTGATTGTCCATTTTTATATACCAAGCTCGAGGAGCTTGTTTCAGACCATATAAGGATTTGACCAATTTGCAAACTTTCTACTTTTGGCCTTCCACTTCAAATCCTTCAGGCTGAGTCATATAGACTTCTTCTTGGAGATCACCATTTAGAAAGGCACTTTGACATCCATTTGGTGAACTTTCCACCCATATTGTGCTGCCATAGCACACATAACCCGAATTGTGGTCATCCGAGCAGTAGGTGCAAAATTTTCCTCATAGTCGATGCCTTCCTTTTGAGCATAGCCCTTTGCAACAAGACGGGCCTTATGCTTATCAATTGTTCCATCTGCCTTGTACTTGACTTTGTATACCCATTTGTAGCCAATGGGCTTCTTTCCATGTGGCAGATCAACAAGCTTCCAAGTTTTATTCTTCATCAAAGACTCATACTCTGTATCCATAGCGGCCTTCCACTGAGGCTCACTAAGAGCATCTTGTAATGATGCAGGTTCAAGACTATCTATGGTAGACATGAATTCCCTGTCATCATCAATATCCATATCCTCAACTTCTATACTTGGAGTCACAGAAAGTTCCTCAAAAGATTGACAAAGATCATCAACCTCACCAGTTTCTCTGGCTTCTCTTTCCTTTTGAGCCATACTGCGTGTACGAGGTCTATCCAAATTCAAATTGGGAGGAGTGGATAAATTTGCATCTCTGATTGTATTTGTACACCATTTAGGATTCTTCTTCGATGGTGGTGAAGAAGATGTAGAAGGACCTCCTGTCTGTGCTGACGAAGGAATCTTCTCTTCCTTAGTTTCCACAATATCTTGGTGTACTTTAGATGTGCTCTATGATGTGAAAGCTTCATCAAAGACAACATCTCTGCTGATATGAATTTTCTTGGTCAAAGGATCTATCAACCGATATCCTTTAGAGTGCTCAGAATATCCAAGAAAAATACATCTCAGTGTTTTCTCATCTAGTTTCTTCCTTTTCTCTTTCGGTATGTGCATGAAAGCTTGACATCCAAAAATACGTAGATGAGATATGGAGGGTTTTCGACCACTCCATGCTTCCTGTGGAGTCATTCCTTTTAGGGCCTTTGTGGGTGCCCTATTCAACAGATACACTGCAGTGGTGACAGCTTCTGCCCAATATTGTTGCCCAAGAGTAGCTCCTGTGAGCATACAACGAACCATTTCCATGATAGAACGGTTCCTTCTCTCAGCAACTCCATTTTGCTGAGGAGTATAGGCAATTGTTAACTGTCTCTTGATCCCATGCTTATCTAGGAATGCAGAAAATTCATTAGAGGTAAACTCTCCCCCTCGATCTGAGCGGAGGGTTTTAATAGAAGCTCCTGACTCCTTCTCAACGGATTTCTTGAACTGCTGGAAGAATGCGAAAGCTTAAGATTTCAGTTGGAGAAAGAAAACCCACATCTTTCGTGAGTAGTCATCTACGAATAACTGAAAATACCTCTTCCCTCCACAACTGTTGGGTGTGAAAGGACCGCACAGATCGGTGTGAATTAACTCCAGAGGTTTTCGTGCTCTTGTAGAGCTCTTCTCAAATGGTACTCTATGCTGCTTTCCTACCAAGCAGTCAGAGCACACTGGCAATGTGGCAGAAAGGGAAGGAAGACCCTTTACCATATCATACTTGCTGAGCTCAAGTAAGTAGCCAGAACTAAGATGCCCATATCTCTTGTGCCATAGGGAAGTTGCCTCCTTGGTAGAGACAATCATGGCAACATGTGGAGTAGAGATAGCATCTAGTGCAAATAAGCCATGCTTATATGAAGCTATTGCAATCTACTTACCCTTCCTGGTAATTGTACAACACTTCTTTCCATTCTCAACATGAAATTTGACAACCATATTTCTGTCCAGGATTTGTGTCACTGACAACAAATTGTTGGCCAATCCCGGAACATAGAGGACTTTATCAATCTGACACTTGCCATCAGGAAGAGTGACTGAAACTGTACCCTCTCCCTGAACCCTGTAGGTTTTATCATCAACAATGGTGACAGGTTTGACCTCCTTGGCCACAAATGATTCAAACCACGATCTGTCACCAGTCATATGTTTGCTAGCTCCAGAATCGACATACCAAACGGGATCCCTCTGTGTGGAATCTATGGTAGTCATGAGCACCTTGTGTGAACATTCAGAATCTGAGTCAGATTCTTCAACAACAACATTCACCTGGGGTTGCTTGTTCTTATTTTGTGGTTTGTTTTGGCCTTTCTGCTTGTTCTTATGCCAACACCTATTGGTGTCATGGTTGTCTTTCTCACAGATCTTGCACCACCTCTTCTTCTGTTGAGGTTGTTTGCCTTTTCCTTTCGTATCCTGTTGAGAATTTCCTCCTTTCCGAAAGTTGCCTCCTTTTTGCCCAGTACCTTTCTTCCTAGAACCCTGCTTGTTGGTGTATAGGGCTGTATTGGAAGAATCATCCTTGTGAAGTTGGCGTGCCTCTTGTTGTTGGAGCAGATTGACCAACTCGATGTAGGTAATTTGTCGTTGGGACACCTGGATGGAGGTTATCAACATATCAAATGAAGAAGGTAAAGCTCTCATCACAAGTGAAATGAGAAGCTTTTCATCCACTGTATCTCCCAGAGAACTCAATTTCTCTTTCAACTCAGACACTCTGCACAGAAAGAGTTCAACTGTTTCACCCTGTCTCAAACTCAGGTTATGAAGTTGTTGTTGAAGATGAAGAATGGTGGATTCATTCTTCCCCTCATAGATGGTTCTAAGGGCATCCCATGCCTCTTTACCACTTGCTTTGTCGCTATATGAGGTTGCACTTCATCTGAAACAGCAAACAAAATGAGCACCTTTGCTCGACTGTCTTTCTTGTCAAAAGCAATCTGATCTGCTGAAGGACCTGTGGATCCTGCTGTTGGTGAAGTCCTGGTTGCTACTCCAGTAAAAATATCCCACAAATCTTCCATTTGGAGAATTGCCTTCATCTTATGTTTCCATGGTGTATAATTTGGACCTTTCAATAACTGATGCGGATCAGTCATCAACTTTGCAACAGCGGCCATAGTGAAGGTTCCTTATATCACCAAATTGGTCCCCCTTTCGATATACCTTTTGCTAGGCCAATATACCGTACAAAATACCCACCCTTACATGAGGGAAACTATAGGTATTTTGAAATATCAACAAAAATCACCCGCCCTTACGTGAGGGAGACTATAGGTGATTTTTAGAGATCATACGATACGTGGAACATAAGCGGTACTGAAAAGGAATCGCCTTGTTGATGGCACCTACCATAGAAGATTCTTCTCATGCGTGGGGCGTAACTTCCCCTAAACACTATGAAGAATACTTCGTCAGGATTTACGCCTAAACACAAGTGCGATAAAGGGTAGTGGATGGAGTAAAAAAATGCAAAAATGGCGTACTTATTCCTCCCCGAATATTTATAGAGAACAAGCTCAGACGTCTTTATAGCAGCTATATTAGGCGACGGATACAATAGCCAAATCACGACAGCTTTACCTGTAAGTGCTGGCCAGAGGTATCACAAATACCGAACACTGCAGTGCAATAAAATTGCACAGATGGGTTTTATATTCCGGGGACTTAGGGAGTGTTTTGATTTTAAGTTTTTAATGTTATAGTGCAAAAATGAAATATGCAACATACAACATGAAAAAACTGCCCACAAGAATAACCCTCAAGGTGTCGGTCACAGCCGAAAATGCACCTTTTACAATGCCAAATTGCTATTTTTCAAAAAATTACTCACTATCCCACTTTGATTTTTTGAAAAAATATCCCCCCTTAAAAAAGCTTTCTTTAACAAAGCATTTTAATAATTATTATAAATTTAAAATTAAAATAAATAATCTTAATTTCTATAGTTTTTAAACTTATAAAAAATAAATTAAAATTAAAAATTTTAATTTATAAAGTTAAAAAAACTATTAAAAAATTAAAATTAAAAAATTTTAATTAAAAATTAATAATTAAAAAAATGACTTTGAAAAAATATACCTTGGGGGGAGTCGGCGGGATTTGAACCCCCGACCTGCAGGCTCCCTGAGCCTTACCGCACGGCTCACGACCACGTGAGCCAGCGGGCTGATCCGAAATGATCAGTAAGCCACCTCCGTTTTCTTCCTCTTTCGACTGCCTGGTCCCTCTGCGGCATCTCTGTCACCTCCGCACCTTCCTCTGCCCTCTGTCCCCGCACGTCTTCTTCTTCCCTCCTCCTGTTTCCTCCTTCGAAAATTTTATTTATTTATTTATTTTTCGGGGGGCGCCGAGCGCAAACGCGCTGCGCGCAAAGAAGAGGGGGGGTTCGCCGGGGGTGCCTCGGGGAGCGCGGGAGGGGGGGGTTGGTTTCCCCTCCTGTCGCACGGAGCTGTCGCGGCACGTAGACCCGTGCGACGTCGCGCATGCAGGCCTTCTGTGTCCTCCGTAGACTCTTCGCCTGCGCTTCGCGCGTTCCACGGGGACTGGGGGGAGTGGGGACACGTGCAATGCGTCCGCCAACTCTGACAGCCGCCACGCGTGGCTGACGCAGCACCTCATGGCGTTGTCTCGTCCCCGTACTCCAACAGGTGGGGGGGGCGGATTCACATGATTTTTTGCGTTCCGTCCCCTTCCTCCTCTACACGGTTGTGCTCAGCCATCAACGGGGGATCCCCACCTGCGCGCCTGGCTGGATGCGTCTCCAGACTGCAGCGCGCATTTCTGCTGTAGGATGCATCTTGCGCGGGACGCGTCTACTGGACGTGTCTGCTGCGTTCTGGACGCGTTCGACTGCACGTCTGCGGCACTCTTTTTTTTTTTTTCGAGACGTTGCGCGATTGCGCGCGACGTAAAAAAAATTGCCCCTGCAAACTAATAAAAATTCCGCTGCGCAGCTATCTTACAGGACTGGCTCTGATGCCATGTGAAACTTCGAACTAACATTTGCATTATCAATCAGGGATTAAATAGTACACCAATAGCCGGGAATAGCCCATCTGGCGTAACTGAACTGTTAC
This sequence comes from Wollemia nobilis, assembly GCA_028583015.1. Classification (NCBI taxonomy): domain Eukaryota; kingdom Viridiplantae; phylum Streptophyta; class Pinopsida; order Araucariales; family Araucariaceae; genus Wollemia; species Wollemia nobilis. The sequence continues at coordinate 18,246 of JAQPPZ010010004.1, forward strand.
GTTGTAACAGTGTAACAGAGATAACGCTAAAAAGCTAAATAACATAACAGTACGCTAATAATATGTACATTAAACATAGTCATTCGATCTAGTAAAAATATGCTCAATATCTATCTCTAGTCTGGTATAAATCTGTCCTTAAATCTACACCAAAAATCTACTCAACAAGTCCACAAAAAACTTTCTCAAATCTACTCAAAAATTCTACTCAAAACTTGCTCAAATCTGCTCAACAAGTCCACTTAGAACTTGCTCAAATCTTCTCAAAAAGTCCACTAAAAACTTTCTCAAGTCGGCTCAACAAGTCCACTCAGAACTTGGTAAAATATTATGAACAATTCCACTCAAAAATTTCTCAAATCTACTCAACAAGTCCACTCAGAACTTGCTCAAATCTACTCAAAAAGTCCACTCAGAACTTGCTCAAATTTGCTCAACAAGTCCACTCATAACCTGTCCAATATGCTCAACAAGTCCACTAAGAACTTTTTCAATATGTTCAACAAGTCCACTCAGAACTTATCCAATCTGCTCAACAAGTACACTCAAAACTTGTCCAATCTGCTCAACAAGTCCACTAAGAACTTGTCCAATCTACTCAATAAGTCCTCAAATATTCTCAAATACTTACCTCAAATCTACTCAAATACTTTCAATAACTTTCTTAGAAACATAAAGAGAATTGTTAGAGACTCAATATGCTTCAACTCAAATGCTCAATTACATTCTCAACTCAATTCAGAATATAGAATAGTTTATTTTATGGAACTTGAACAATCACTTCACACATCCACATGAATAGGCTCAACCAACTCTACTCAACCAATCACTCAATGAGATAATACTTACTTACAAACCCTACTCCAAGCATATGACCACTTACTCAAAAAATTTCCAACAATGATTAACAACCAATCTCTCATAACAATGTGAAAGCATGAGATTTCGGAAGCTTTTTAGAAAGAAAAACTACTTCGATGCATTCAAATCAAAATAACGCTTAAGTCCTAGAATACGAAATGCATTAAACGAAAGAGGCAAATGGATCGAAACCATTTAAAATAATTTAGAGAGAAGTCACAACCCTTTTATTAAACTTGTTAACCACGGTTACAAAATCGCCTCCTCCCTTTTTAGGGGCTAGGAGCGTTAAATGGATTCGGATACAATCTTGATCATTGATCTCTCTTCCGCATGCCCACGTTTGAAATGGGCGGGCAAAATGTTGCCTCCGCTTACACCGATGAATCCTCACTTCTTTTTGCTCCTCCTGTAATCAAAGAAACAAACAAGGCATTAGTAGCACCTGTGACAAAAAGGAAAATTCATGCTTTGAAATTGCTAACAGATGCATATGAACAATTGTCTAAAACAGTGAATAAAGTAAACCTAAATGACCTAAAAACTTGACAGAGGACAGAGGAAATTACTAGAGGGCCACTGCCATTGAAACAGTTGGCCAATCTACTTTCGATTGGAATTCGTCCCTGGGAAGGACAAATTTCAACTGCTATTCGTCCCTGGGTGGGACGAATTCTACTGTGTTAGAAAATCCGAAGTGATCCTACTCCAATGTCGATTCTCGAGACCTCCAAAACACCTGCAAACAAAGGGGTTATGTAATTGGATCCATTTTGGGACGACCCAGATGGTCGGATTCTCCCAATTTGGCCTCTATCCTCAAGAATTCGATATCGCCACCTATAAGTTAGTGGGACAACAAAGTGACAAAAGGCATGATAAAATCTGATCAAAATGTTATGGAAATGAAGCTTATGAGTTAACTAAGAAGAATAACATAAAATCCAACATGAATGAATAATCTAAAATGCTTTAGAATAGAACTTAGAAAATGTGGGGGTGCCCAAGTGGGCCTCCCACCGTTGGCACTTGATTTCGGTGCCAATCCACTAGGGATGGGCCCAAAACCTCTTAGGATTGGGGTGTCGGAAAATTGGTGGTTTAAGGTAGTCAAATGTTGGATTTGGGTTGGATCCACGCTTCCAAAAGCCACCCAATAACCTCCCTTGTGAAAGAGATTAGTGGATGTGAGAAGGTGAATCAAAATATGCAAATGGGTAATCAATTGGACAGCACTTCGTTGCTTGAAATTGCCTCTAATCTCTCCTTTGTTGGGTGGGAAAGTCCACCATTTTATAGACCCATGGGGTCTCTTTGGAGGGGCATGCAGGGATGCAATGTGGTGGCCATGCCTTCCCAAGAGGGAGGAGACTCCTCACTGACTTGGGCTTCCATGACTGCCCTTGTGACAGTCCACTAACTGCCAACCTACCCACCTACACGTGCATGCATGGCAGGAGGCAATAATTGACTGTCCTTGGCTGCCACTTGGCGACATTTTTCTTTTTTCCCATTAAACCTGGAATTCGTCCTGACCAGAGACGATTTTAGAATTCATCCCTGGGTGAGAAAAATCCCAGTTAGTATTCGTCCCTAGGTGAGACGAATACTGGACAAAGTGCCTAAATGTGCCAAATTGCTTCTTGACCTTACAAAATTGCTATGAAAGTGGTTAGGACCACTTTTTGACCTCTGAGGGCTGCCACTGGGGCTGTGTTTGTCAAAGCGATCAGTGTTTGCAGTCACATAATCATATTGGTGCTGTTTTGGTGTCTATAGATGCCCCTTTTTGGGATGCGTTGTGCATGGCGCAGCGTCGAGCAAAAATAGATAGCCAAAGCACTAATGATTAGGGTTTCTTGGTAACCTAATCAACTTTTGATGCCCCAAGCATGGAGAGGGCATGCATTCTTGAATATTTGCTTCTGACGAGCTAAGGAATTTGATTTCAAGTATTAACCTATTTTGGTGAGGTGTGACTTGAGCTTGGACATTGATCAGTCATGATTAGGCAAAGGGCACAACCTTTTGTCCATAGGGGAACCTTGTGTTCATGATTCACGAATGCCAAGTGTTTGATCAATTTGATTGTTGCTTGTTTATTGCCCCAAGCAGGAGTGTAATTGTCTTTGTCAATGATTCTTTGAATGCATGTCGTTTTCCTTGATTGGGTGTGTGCTTGTTGATTGGTGACTAAGTGTGACTACCCCCTCAAGCGACGAATCGATGAGGGAATGACCTTCGTGAGAAAAGCGACGAGTCGCTTGACCCAAGATGACTTGTGCAAGGGTGCCTTTAGATGGTTTATCATTAAGCATGTGCAATTTTTTCAACATTTGGACCTGTTTTTGGTGGGTGTTAACCCTTTTTGCGACGCTGTCTAGAGCTAAAATTGGTGAAAATCCGTCTTCCCATGGAGCGGTCCGACTAAAGTAGCCTTCTTAGAGAGTAGGATAATGACAATTTATGACCCCAACGTCTATTTTGTATGCCCGAGATGTCAAGTGCAACAACACTCTTATCGAGCAAATTTATTGTTGGTTTTTAGTGCATTTTTGTTCATTTTTTGATGTTTTTGAAGCTTCTGGCCTGAATTCATCCCAGGGTGGGACAAATTCCAGCTGTAGAATTCGTCCCTAGGTGGGACGAGCGCTAACCAGAGCGCTCGTCCCAGTCAAGGATGAATTCCAGCACAAAGGCCTATTTAAGGGCCAAAACTTGAGTTTGGGCTCATTTGTGTCAAATTTTTCTTGCGATTCTGGAGCTCTGGGAGGAGGAGGTAGATTCTGTGAAGCGAAGCGCTGCTAAAATTTCCCCTACCACCATGAGTGCACAAAATGGTTTGAGCGGTGGAGTCGAAGCGAGACCTGTAAGTGCTCCCTAGAGTTTATTTTTGTTTTTAAAGCTGTAAGTGTGCTGTTTTTCTATACAGTTTTTTTCTATGATTTTAATTAATTTTTTTTTTTTTGTTGAATTATCTTCTTTTGCAGGTTGTTAGGAGCCGATACCATGTACCTACTGCTTTTACTGAGGCACGGGGGGCACTGAATGATGATGACTGGGAATGGCTTGATGCCCTTGGGCTTAAGCAGGTGGCTCGACTGGAGCCTGTGGTCCCAGATCAGGCTTATCTGATGGCCCTGATCAAACTTTGGGATCCGTAGACCAACACCTTCCATCTCCCAAAAGGGGAGATGACTATGACTCTGGAGGATGTCTATCGACTGCTTCGGATTTCGATAGATGGACTGCCTATTAGGACATCACCGCGCGATCAGCGGACTGCTATACTGACGAGATGCTTCGGGCATGGAGAGCGACTGGGTGTAGAAAACCTAGTGGAGACAACCGAGGTGGACTGCCAGGCTGGCGAGATTTTGGTTGGATGGTGGCAGGAGAGGGGGGTGTTAGGAGTGAGGCATGCATTCTTGATGGGCCTCATTTCTAACATGCTACTGCCTGACTCGTCAGGCGCGAGGTTCCTATGGAACCTACTGGATTTGGTGTGGCAGTTGGTAGAGTGCCCGATAGAGGCACCACTGATCTTGAGATGGGGACAAACACTGTTGGCGCAACTCTATGGGGAGCTGTACGGGGTCCGCTGTTGGCAACGGAAGGGGGTCAGCTGCAGTTACCTGCTGTAGTGCTGGGGTTGGCAGCACATAGTAGTTGAGAGGTCGACCGGGTTACCATGGATGACTCGGGTGACGATGGAGGATGAAGAGATAGGCTATGCAGATCTGTGGTGGCAGTCTGCAAAGCAGGGGCAGAGTCGACGATGGGCAGGTGCCGTAGAGAACTATACTAATGCCTTATCTCGGCTCACTCTAGGGGAGGTGGTTTTGCGCCCTCATCGGGACTTTCCAGCCTGGTTGAAGGTTGGAGAGTGGCTCCAACGGGTATGTAGGGAGCGGTGGTTGATTGGGTGGCACGGGACCGAGCATGAGTTATTCTCATATAGCCGGGTTACACGATAGTTTGGGGTGCGCCAGGGGTTTCCTGGTGAGCCCGTGGTCTATCGATGTCGAGGAGATGAGAGGACTCTAGATCGATCGATCACCGCGCCATTGGGCGAGGAGTCAGATGTGGTGATTGACGTCTCGGACATGGATGACGTCGAGACTACCACTGAGTATGACTCGTGGTGGGTACTGCGGATATGGAGAGGAGAGAGGGATGAGGATGTAGATTTGGGAGCTCCGGATTAGCCGAACATGTAGGACATGGAGGAGCAATGGGAGCTAGAGCAGGCTGCTATTTTGGAGAGTCCTGTACTTCAAGCGGATACAGAGGAGATGGAGTTTGGGATACACGCTAAGAATGCACGACTGATAGAGCTGCTGCAGATGCAGGATATGGAGCTGGGGGACGCGCTGCGGGAGAGGGATCTCCTGCGGGCTCAGCTAGCAGAGCGGGATAGGGTTTTGGCACATCACGATGATGCAGTATCTTACTATCATCGACGGGAGGTAGAGTCATTCCGGCACCGGTTAGACTTGGAGAGGGAGGTCATCCGCCTTTGTGGGAGGCTACCTGAGCCCTCGAGAAGTGGATCTTCACGTCGGACAAGGGATAGTGCGACTGAGAAGTCAAAATCATCTCATCGCAGGTGATTAGATGAGGGATGCGGTAGCAAGCGTGATGTGGGGGCTAGTAGTAGCTGCCCTACAGGGTCCCATAGGACCCACACCACGAGGGTAGTTCCCGTCGCACCGATCCTGCATGATCATGGTGGTCGATGCCTTAGGGTGGGTTTTGTTATATGATTGCGGGGTCTGTGGACCAGTTTTGTAGCCTACGGGCATTTTTTTTTTTTTGATGATATATATATATATATATACCGGTTTTATTTTGGTTGCGTACATGTGATGACTTGATCTTTATGCATGATAGCCAATGACTATAGATGTATGCATGTTTATTTATTTATTTTGATGAATGCATATGTTATGATGAATGCAAATGTTTTTGATTTTTTATGATATGCAAGATGAAATGGATGAATGGAATTTGTGATGGTTGGTTATGGCACCATAGACTATTTAAGATGCTGTTTATTTTTTAGGCGATTGCTATGGTAACTGACTTTGTATGTATACATGTGGTTTTTCTCTCTCTTTTTTGTATTTTCTTATGGTATTGCAAAGATGAAAAGTAGC